>JAOWBW010001760.1:0-201723 GCA_026119855.1 Campanula takesimana | reverse complement strand
TCATATTGGCAGCCTTTTTAACATTTCTTTCAATACTTGCATACTCTTTAGAGTTTACAGCAAGAAAAGCGATTCCAGTCCATAAAAATGAGAAGAATTTCGAAAGATATTATTTGGTAGGTTTTTGCAGTTGTATTGATCGTTGAAGCGACTGTCTTGCAGGTACATGATATTGGCCACAACCACTATATGCACGTTTGTCAAATACGTTTTCTATGTCATTGACATGCTTATGGAAGGACAGTGGGAAAACAAAGCTGTATATACCTTTTACTTGGAACTTGTTCGGGACTTGCTGCACTTAACCATGTACATGTGTTTCTTCCTTCTGATCTTCGTGTAAGTAATTCATCCTTTTGTACTTTGGTGCATGTCATGTTTGTTAAACTATTTTTGTTAATTTCGGACCTTTAACTTGTGGTAAAATTTACACAATGATAATATTTTGACCCCCTTTGGGCCAAATTCTATATGAAACATATAATTTTTTTTATGTTTACTAAACAATCATGACCTCTATGAAGAATTTTTGGCTTTGCCATTGTTAAGCACCTCAACCTCACAGCAAAAAATTGGGCTAAAACTGCAGTGTATATCTGTGTCAGACAAATTAAAGAAATTGCATCATTTTTGTGTGCATGTGTGTGTGATTGAACTAATTTTATTGCTTGCAGTTACATGCACCACCAGTTGAGATAAATTCCTAGTGCTAGACCCCAAATTTTCCACCATTAAGGCCCTTCTATCATCAAATTGTTCTACTTTCCAATCCAAACTCTACAATTTTCTCACGTTCAATTCTGCATTTGTGATATGGTATATTCAGGAGTTACGGTGTGCCTTTGCACTTGATTCGAGAGCTTTATGAGACATTCCGAAACTTTAGGATTCGGGTTGCTGATTACCTTCGTTATCGGAAGATAACTTCAAATATGAATGATCGCTTTCCAGATGCAACACCTGAAGAGCTGAGCTCGTAAGTTTGATCCAACAATTTTATACTCCCTCCGTCCCAAAATGATCTTCACACTTTTTTTTGTCGTTGCTACGAAAGAACTTTGAGCAATAATTTTAGGTTGACTTAATTATATTATTGAAAATGTAAAACTTGTAATTGATAGACCATCAATAATACTATCAACAACAAGTTTTTAGATTTTCATTAGGATAATTAAATCAACCTAAAATTTTTTCTCAAAGTTCCTTCGTAGTAACGGTAAAAAAGTGTGAAGATCATTTTGGGACGGAGGTAATACATTTTCTTTCTCTAGCACAATCCTGCATCCTCAAATATCTCTTGATGCTTGTGCAGAAGCGATGCAACCTGCATTATCTGTCGGGAGGAAATGACCACTGCAAAGAAACTAATTTGTGGGCATCTTTTCCATGTGCACTGCCTTCGGTCATGGTTAAAAGGCAGCATACATGCCCAACTTGCAGAGCGAATGTTATACCAACTGAGAGTGGTACGACTGCAGCTAGTTCGCGAGTGCTGAGGCTCATCAACAAGGTAGAGTTTCCTCTTTTCTTTTGGATAACATTCAGGTCTTTTATTTCCCTGGACATGCTTTATCCAACAACCAGAACTCTTTGATGAAAAAGGTTGCCAGTATGGGATTTTCTTCTGATTAAGGTTATGATGGGAACTTTTTTTTTTTTTTTTTTTCATTTTGTTGTCTCAACTCTGAATATAATCTTGCTATTCATGAAAGGGGAAAGAAAGATAAGTACTTTATTTGATCTATAGTTGATCTAATAAAATATCTTTTCTTATCTAAAAAAAAAAAGAAAAGAAAAGAGAATAAAGAACTCAATCCGTCTACAAGATTAGTCTCATTCGACAAGTCACTTTTTTAAGGATATATCTCTACTTGCTAGTACCTCTAGAAATTACAAACATTATTAGAATCAGGGATGGCAACGGATCGGGTTCGGCTCGGATCAGGCCTGATCCGAATCCGAACACTAGGAGCCCTCTACCGAACCCGATCCGAAAGTCCCTGATCCGCCCTCCGATCCGCGCCCCGATCCGAAGCTATACTTTTTTTTTGTTTGTTTAGTCTACTGCTACAAAAAAAAAAAAAAAAAAAGAAAAAAAAATACCTTCTTTCTATGAAATGCAGAAAGAATTTGATAGGATATTGAAGGACTATGTTGCAGATCTTGACCACACTAAGGAACATAAGATCAATAATGCTGTTGCTCAAACTTTGCGGGCAAAAAATTGGGGAAGCAAAACCAATCAATCAAACAAAACAAAAATACAGAAATTCAATGGCTAGGGATTGCAATATTACCTTAGTAGGGCTGAAATTCGTTGGAAATTTTAGTAGATTTCAATGGAAATTAAGATCTGAGTTTTTGAGGGATTTGGGTAAAAGTTGGGCGGCGAGAAGGAGAGCCAAGAGAGGAGAAGAACGGCGTCACTGGGCAATGGCAACGGCAACGAGAGAGATGCGAACTGCGGAGAGAGAGAGAGTCGGCGTTGATTGCCGAGACCGTGAACAAATATTAACCTCCTAACCCTAGTTTTTTTTCTTATATACTTAGGGTGATATGTATATTTCAAGAACATGAGGGGGTAGTAGTAAAATCGGTAACTTTAAGAAGTTTCGGGTTGGGTCGGATCGGGGCGGATCAAGGGGTGTTACCGAAACTGATCGGACCCGATCGGTTTTTAAAAATTGCAAACCAAACCCGAAATTTTCGGATCGGATCGCATTCGATACGGATCGGTTTCGGTCAAATTGCCATCCCTAATTAGAATACCTTTTTGGGGCAAACAGAAAAGGAAAGAGGGACTATGTTTTTATGAGGGTGGGACGGAGTGCGTTTATACTTCAATTATGGTTCATAAGCATATACTTCCTCCCAAAATAATAGTTTCATTTGACATGTCAAACTTAATAGGAATGATGCTTTATTTGGTTGCACCTTTTTGCACTGAAATTAGTGTCTTTTGTAGAAATGTGACTCTTTTGGGACAAACCAAAAAGGAAAGTTGGACCTTTTTTTTTTTGGTACCAAGGGAGCAGGTAAACTTGTAAATTTTTTGTTGAGATTTATGTTCTGGAAACACTTGCTAATCTTTTCAATGTATTCAGGAGCAAGCACAGCAAGTTCATCATCTCAAGGTACAACTGCTGATGGTGTGGCAATCGATAATATCAGCCGTCATCAGAATAGACTCCAAGCTGCTGCTGCAGCTGCCTCTATATATCAGAAATCTTATGTTTACCCTTCTCCTAGTACACTAGTGTGGTATTCCCGTCTCCCACATTCTAGTTGAATACTCTTTCCCTTCCGTCCCGGAAAGCTAATCCAACTTTTTTTTTGTTGTTGTCAATTAGGTTAGTTTTAAACTATCCTAATGAAAATCTAAGACTTGTTATTGATAGTATTTACATTGGTATATTTTTCATTAGCATAGTTAAAGCTAACCTAAGTTATTGCTCAAAGTTGATTCAAGTTAACAACCAAAAAAGTGGGACTAACTTTTCAGGACGGAGGGAGTATATTCATATATAGCATTCCTTAATTTTAATATTAGCATATGAATATAAATATTTTCTTCATTGCTCAGGTCACCTGGATACACTTCACTTCCCCAAGGACCCAATCAAGAACCCAATGGACCACAATCTTCGTCCGGGAATTCGCAAAATCAGTTTTCCATCCCTAATGGTGCTGCAAATTTGCCCTCTGCTCAGTTCCCTGGTAATCCATTTGTCCCTTTTCAGGCTCCTGGCTTGAACACAAACTTAGGAGATGAACTGAATGGCAATCTGACTTTATCAGTGGAAGCAGTAGAGGCTCAAAAGAAAATCATCAAGCGCCAGATTGAGGTACAAGATTCTAGCAGTCTTGTGGTCTTTTGAAATGAGTAGTACGTGCAACAATATGCTTATTCTTGTATACTCACTCCGTCCCAAAATGATACTCCCAGCTTTTTAGTGGTTAATTTGATTGAACTTTTATGAAAGATTTAGGAAAACCCCAATCATCCAAATGATATTCTAAAACTTTCGTCAAACTTCAATCAAATTAGCCAATAAAAAAGTGGGACTATCATTCTGGGACAGACGGGGGAGTATTTGACAGGTGAGGTTAATTATCTTGATATGGTGGTGTTCATTTTTTTTTTACCTTTTTCTTTTCTCCAACAGTTAATGCAGTACCAACTCCAGTTACTCGAGAAAGCGCGAACTCTACCTGAGAGAACTGACGTGGCTCCCACCGAAGTCTCTGACATTAAAGGGAAGGCTGTTGCATCATCATCAACAACAACCTCTTTGATAGGAGAAACTGGTCAACACGGAAAGACTGAATAGAGAAAAAACCGGAAACTGTACCATTCTAGACCTACTGTGAAGAGACAGACTCCTTGTTCTGTATATAAAGGAAAAGAAAGAGAGCAATTGTTTTAAGAAAGACATTTTGACGAGATATTGAGGAAACATTTTGATTTTTTTTTTTTTTTAATCTTAAGCTTAAAATTGCAGGTTAATATTATAATGTTAGCTCGATCACAGCAAGAGGATAGTCAACTTATAAGCACATAGTGTAGTACATTTACGCAAATAATGCTCCTGTTATTTGAAAAGAGATTATCTGTAGCACTTTCGTGTACCACTAGACGGAGAGAGTATAAATGATCTTTGTCTCGTGTGCTTCGTGAATCCACTAGCAATTTATTACGGAGTTGGTTTTGGGGGAAATTAGTTCCGCCATAAGTTATAAAAAGTCCACTTTTTAACCCTTAAATTTAAAACACCCTAACCCTAAATTCTAAACCCTAAACCTTAACCGTTATAAAAACAGGACTTTGTATAACTTATGGAAAAACTAGTTTCCCCCAAAATTTTCTCTTTATTACGGCGTACTAGTACGTTGGTATCAACGGGAAGAGGGATACGTTTTACCATCAGTTTCTTTATCAAGTGAGTAAAGTCATGGTGTGTAAATTAATTTATTATTTTTATTTTTTGAGGAAAAGTCATGGTGTAAATTAATATCATGTAGAATTAATTATTTATCAATTGTATAAAGTCATGGTGTGTAGATTAAGTAGCATGTAAAATGGTGGCACATTAACATCAATTTTATTATCAATGTGTAAAGTCATGGTGTACATTAAGTATCATAGCATGTGAAGTGGTGATACGTTAAATCAATATCTTTATCAGTTTACATTTATGCTTATCATGTTAAAGGGTGATACATCACCATCATTTTATTTATCAACATGTTAAGTCATGGTGAACTTAAATTTTATATACTTTTCTTTTGTTTCAAAATGATAGTTTTATTTGACTTTTTAAACATTTTTAAGTTGCATTATAATTTTTTTTAAAAATTCGTGTTTTGATGGAAATCAAATTAATTTTTTTTTTTAAAAAAATGAGACTATCATTTTAACACAAAGAGAGAAAGTATCAAGTGAAACCGTAAAAGGGTGGTCATCCATATCTATATTAACTTGCAAATCTTATATATATATATATATTAAAGTTGGTGAAGAGGGATGTGGTGTTGCCATGTGGACAAGTCATGGGGGAGTAAGTAAGTGACTTTTCATTTTTTTTCTATTAACTAATAGTATTAGCTAATAATATTAGTTACTATAAATGGTAACTATTATAGTTAACTATTACTAAGAATAGTTATAGTTAACTATAGTACTTAACTACTATAGTTATTTATTACTATTATTAGTAATAGTTAATTATAATAGTTTATTATTATAGTTAACTATTACTATTATTAGTAATAGTTACTATAATAGTTAACTATATTACTTAACTACTATAGTTAACTATTACTATTATTAGTAATAGTTAACTATAATAGTTAAGTACTATAGTTAACTATTACTATTATTAGTAATAGTTAACTACTTATAGTAACTATTTCTATTATTAGTAATAATTACTATAATAGTTACTTTATATAGTAACTAATTTTATTTAATAGTTAATTATAATTATTAAAAATAAATTTTAATTATAATGATAGTTAACTATTAATAGTATTATTAGTTAATCATAATAGTTACTATATAAGTTAATTATTATTATTAATAGTATTAGTTAATCATTATACAATACATGTTAATAATTACTATTGATTGTACCCGCTTCGTCCGAGAGTAACAGTCCTACTTTCTATTTTTGTACGTCCAGAGTAATAGTCTATTTCCTGAAATGACAAATGATGAGAAATAATGAATAGAGTTTTGGACAATTATACCCTCAACCCACTTGCAATGTTTACCAATTTTCTATTGTTTATTTAATAAGTGTGTTTTTTCTGGGACGGAGAGAGTATTAATTAATTATAGTAGTTACTATATTGGTTAATTATTACTATTAATATTATTAGTAACTAATAATAGTTATTATATATGTTAATAAATATTATAAATAATAATAGTAAATTAGTTTCCCGTGCAAAAGCACGGGTTACCCACTAGTTATTAATAATGAGATACAAGTTTTAGGTGCCATTTTTATGTATTTAAACACTAGGCCCAGCTCTGCCGCCTAGCAATGTATAGAACCTAGTTTGTACCACAAATATTGAATAAAATTAGGGACGTCGACTTATAAGCTTGTGATACATGTACACATATTTCTTGTGTGATTCGAAAAGAGATAATTTGTACGTAGTACTATTTTTATGTGCTATACATGTGATCTTCCTAAGTAAGAATGCATCAACTTTGTTAGGACTATCCATATGTTATAAATATTACACAAATATTGAATAGAAACAGAATAGAAATACAAAACAGAAAATTGAAACTGGAAAGAGGTGTAGTTGGGTTTGTCCGAGTCGTGTAAATCAACACTGTCCTTAAGACAAATTCGTCCCCTCACCGGTGCTGTGCTTGAGGATACGTTGGACGCCTGTCTCCCAGGATACAACGGACGGACCGGACGACGACTGCACAATAGTGCCTCCGGCGAACTTCGATGTGCCTGGAAAGAATCACCACCAGAAAAGCAGGAGGGCCAAGGAAAACGCTAAGCAAAAAGATGAGAGACTGTTCGAAAATGTGTGTTTTAAAATGGCTGTCCAGAACACCATTTTATACTGCTCAAAATGACCCAATTAATCACACAATTAATCTGGGAATCAATGGAATTAATTTGGCTGTTACAAAATTAATTACGTAATGAATGGCTTTTAATTCTGACTGTTACAGATTTTGTTTCCAGCCGAATTCAAAAATTTAGGGGCGGAAAAAATAATCAAAAAGTGAGCTTGTCACGCCTAGGCCGTTTCGGAGCTACATTCGCGTCCGCAGACACATGAGTCCAGTGGTCCGTGGCATAAATCGACAAATTTCCAACTAAATTTGCACCCCCCCCTGCGCACCCGGGCGCGAGAGAGAGCCTCTAGTCTACACAATCTTAACCCATACAAATGGGTAATTGTATTTATACTAGCTCAACTTTTTATTCTAAACCAATGTGGGAGAAGTTCACTTGGCTTTACCCACAAATGGTCTTAGAACATTATTTCTCCCATTATCCCATTTGGGATACCCTTTTACAAGGAAGGATCCTAGGGAATTTTCCCTTCCTTTTCCATGTGGGATAGTAACCCACTTCCCCAACTTACCCATTCATTTTATTTATTTATTTTTGAGCATTTCAACTTCTACTTTTCATTACATAAATTGGACACACCAATTTATTACTAACAAGTAGGAGTTATTCTTTAATCAACAAATGATTTTTATTTAAGAAACGCGCGCAATTTCTCAAATTTCCTTCACACATTTACACATTTTTCCAACACCATATACATACCTGAGGCCGTACCACGGTTAAATAGTCAGCCAACTCCAACGTAAGAAAAGTAGTTGGAAACTGAAAAATATACTCCCTCCGTGCCAAAACGATATTCCCGTTTGTCATTTCTTATTGTCTCAAAAAGTTCTTCAAATTTCTACAATTTGGCCTTAAAAGTGCATAAATAAACAAAGCATAGCTAGTGAAGCAAGAGTTCTTATTTTTAAAAAGTTTGAATAGTCAAACGCAAAGATCATATTTTGGGTCGGAGGGAGTATAAGATTGTCAGCTAAAATACCTTTTATTCTAAAAGTCAACTATTGTACGCCAAGGATTATCTATTGACACTACATCGGCCAAATTTCCTCAGTTCCAAAATAGAAACGGTTTGCTCCGACATTTTGGCTATTCTAGTCATTTATTTTGGGACGGAGGGACTAATTAATACTCCCCCCGTTTCATTTATATTGGTCACGTTTGATTTTTTTGTTCAATACAAGCGGATTTTGACCAATTAATAATGTCAATCTAATCATCTTAGTGAAATTTTAAAAGTGGTTATTTCACTCGTACGAATAGTTAGACATTAATGTTTGGTCAAAGTTCGCTTGTGTTGACTAAAAAAAGTCAAATGTGGCCGATATTAATGGGACGGAGGGAGTAAGAAGATGATGATGTTGGTGCAGACAGAGGGTTACCTCAGATGTTGCCACTGACAGTCAAGTGTTGCCTGATGGAAATTATATTATAGTTTGACATTTCTTTCTAATATTAATTTTATACTAATGTCCTAATATTTTGTCTAGATGTATGTGTTGTTGGTCCATATTTCAGGATATAATAATGTGGATTTAGGAGCTAAATACATGGAGGAGTGATTAGAAGAAAGTTACATATATATATGGAGGACTTTCAACAGAAAAACGTGGGAAGACTCATTCAAAGGATTTGTTGCTGAGCAAAGAAGAGAGTACAAGCATGGAGAATCATGGAGTACAAGTGGGCGAAGCTTAGACTTGGGCACAAAGAAATCGATTGAGAAAATCATGGAAAGTGGACCAAGTCTTTGCACAATTTGTGGAGAACAAACCCACTCACTCTCCCCACTCTCTCACAACGTGGAAGGCAGCCCCAAGGCTGTTTCTTTGTGTAGCCATCAAGTATTGAAGGCTATAAATAGTGTTTGGATGAGAAGATTGAAGACAAGCCAAATATTACACACACCCTTGGCACAAGAACAAAGTACTTCTTGGCTCCTTTGTATCCTTCCTCCCATACACTCTTCTCCACACTCAAATACTTTGGGTTTGAGTGTGTTTTGGCTAGGATATGATTTCGTACTTTGTTTCTTTTTAGTTCCATAGCTCATACATTGTAATAGCAATAGAGAACTTTTTCGGCTTTGTATTTGGTACTCATATTGAATATAAAGTCTTCACATTTGTGGCTCTCTCAAGTTATAATTATATAACTTGAGAAAAATAACTTTTGTGCTATTTATTCCGCTGCAAAACTCTTTTACAAACTGTTTTTATTCTCGGGTGTGTGTTGTCCGTCACTGAGTGTTTTCTGAGGTGTTACTTAACACTTAAGGTAACACTTGTTCTCAGTAGCATTTGACAAACAATTTCAGATGACATAGCCATACACAACCACCAAATATTTATTGGGGTAATGACAATTTAGGGTCCAAAGTTTGGGGGGGGGGGGTGTGTGCCAATAGGGGTCTGATGTATCAATTTTATCAATTTAGGGTCCAAAGTTAACAACGTTAGTCAATTCAGGGTTTTTGGACTAGGTTGCAAAGAAAATCCAGTTAAGTAACAGAAGAACTTAACTGAAGTTTCTTTTGGATTCGCCTGGGCTTGTGTCATTTCACACACCCCGTATACAGGGGTCAAAATTTTATTTTACTCTTATTATTATATTTTCGAATAATTTTAATTAATTCAAAAATACTAATAAATAAAATAAGCAAATAAAAAAATCAAGTGGTATTTTTTTTACACCGAAAAAAATGAAGTTATAAACAAGGGAAATTAATAATAAAAATTAAAAATAATTTTATGAAGAAAATAAAATAATTAGAATACTAATATTAATAATGAAACACTACTAACCACCACACACAAAAAAAATGTCCAAATTCCCACTTTTTACTTTATAAAAAAATCAAGTGGTATTTTTTTACACCGAAAAAAATGAAGTTATAAACAAGGGAAATTAATAATAAAAATTAAAAATAATTTTATGAAGAAAATATAATTTTTTTTACACTTTTTCCTTTTTATAAAAATTATGCTTTTTATTTTAAAGTGGCTAAATGATTTTTTTATTGTATTTCTTGAAAAAATATGTTCGGTAAATGACGTCTTAATTATTAGTTAATTTAATATAGGAAAGTAAAAATTTAATATTTCAATTTTTTTTATTAATTTTCTTCGTCTGAAATAACGATATGCCCATGCAAATAATCAAAACAAACTCCAGTTAAGTCCATGTGCAAAACACGTGTAACTTAACTGGATTTCGTTAACAGAATCGTTAAAAAACCCTAACCTGCACAACTTTTGCAACTTTGGACCCTAAATTGAAAAAATTGATACATCAGACCCCTATTGGCACACACCCCTCAAACCTTGGACCTTAAATTGTCATTTCCCCATATTTATTATCATCTATACTCCCTCCAGTCCAAAATAACTGTCTTTTTTGCATTTGCACAACTCTTAAGAAATGTAATAATTATCATGACTTAGTGACAAAAGTTCCAACTTTACCCCTATTAAGTGTGCAACTTTCTTAAATTAATGTCTCACACTAAGATAATTAATAAAAGAGAACAAATTTCAATGCAAGGATAAAAAAGACATTTAGCTCAAAAGTGACAATTATTTTGGACCAAAATTTTGGTCCAAAAGTGACAGTTATTTTGGACCGGAGGGAGTAATATAAATGGACAAAGCAAGTGCAGCATTTCGGTTGATCATAAACCAAAACATAAACCAAATTGTGAGCACTGACATGGCGGCAGAGGAATCATCCAATTATAACTCGCTTAAACACACTCCGACATGGGCAGTATCGACAGTCTTCTTCTTCATTATCTTCATTTCCATTTGCTTCGAACAATCCATCCGCCTCATCACCAACGTAAAGTTCATATGTTCAATCTGTGTGTGTGCTTATGTTGTTTGTGTCTATGTATTTTTCCTTGAAAATTATACTAGCCTCTATTGGTTTGATGCGTAAACGGGGCCTAATTAATTAAGACCCTATATATATATATATATATATATATATATATATATATGTAGTTGTTATTCAAGTCAGATCAGGTATGTATATCTTTTCTATATGGAAGGTCAGAGGTTCTGTCACTATATATGTAAAAAAATCATCAATTAATAAAAATCCAATCCCTTTTTTTTTTCTTTTAAGAATATTATTCATGGTCAGCAAATTTGTTATATGTGTTTGTGTGTGATTTTCTGATAATTAAGGTCATCAGTATATATCTATATAGGTGCTCAAAAGACACAGAAAAATTTCACTATTTGATGCTTTGAACCGGCTCAAGTCAGGTATATGTTTACACATTCAGCATCCGAGTTGTACGTTTTCAGTTTTGTTTGTGCATTATATTTATACCATTTCATCGTAATCCTTATGATCAGAAAAGATTTCGTTAGTTCTGTTTACATACGTTATATTTATACCATTTTCTACTATTCTGTATGATGATAAGTAACTCATAAACATGTTTGTTTTTAAGTTTCGCTAGATACCATTAGTTTTTGCAATGACAAAATTAGTATATCAGTTTTAAGTTTTGTTAGATTTCGCTAGTTTTTTAACAAACTTTTTTTGCTGTTTTTTTTTTCCAGAACTTATGCTAGTAGGGTTTATGTCTCTGCTACTAGCAGTGACTCAAAATCCCATTTCAGATATTTGTATAAGCAAAAACATTGCAGAAATCATGCTTCCATGCCAAAAGATCAACACGAGAGAGGATTATCAGATATTTGGTAGGCGAAACTTGTTAACAACAAATGGCGATTTCTGGATACCACATCGATCGTTGATGGGTGATGATGATGATGAGGTCGATGATCAGACCGTTGTTATTGATTCTTGCAGTGCCAAAGTATATGTGCTTTACCTTTCCTCTAATCAAGAAAAATATTTCCATTTTTTTTGTTTTTTTAAATTTTGATTGAAAATGCAGGGGAAGGTTCCATTAATGACGCCAAAAGGGATTCATCAGCTCAAAATATTCATAACTGTTCTTGCTGTTATGCAAATCGTTTACAGCGCTGTCACTATCAGTTTGGGACAGGCCAAGGTAGTAAGTTCTCCCTATGTCCGAAAAGTTTGTCCCATTTGACTTTTTATGGTAAAAAGCACAGATGAATTTCGTCCAAACGTTAATGTCGATCTAATCATCCTAGTGAAATTCTAAAAATTGTAATTGATAAATCATTTAAGTGATTTATCAACTAACAAGTTTTAGAATTTCATTGTGATCATTAGATTGACACCAATGGATTGTCAAAGTTAACGTGAGTTGACCATACGAGTCAAATGGGACAAGAGTGCGTATTAAAACTCGGGTTTTCAAGATTGCATGTAGCCGTCCGTCTGCGTACCATTTTTAAGTAATAATTGTTGAATATATAGATGTTGCGTTGGGAAGCTTGGGAGAAAGAAACTCAAACAACAGAATATTTGATAGAAAATGGTAAGTTCTCACTTCTCATATATCCTTGATCTTTCTGTTCCATTTGATCATGTCATTATTTTTCACATAATAATGGTTCCCTTGTTTTTCATTTCTATGATTTTCAGATCCTAATCGATTCAATTTCTCTGATGAAACCATATTTGGAAAGCGTCACGATACGTGTACAGAAACATCACCGTACCTTTGGATTGTAAGATCGATATGATCCTCTAGATTTGTTTGCAATATTCTGAATTAAGTCGTTTTAGTTTTAAGAAAGTCGTCGAAGATCCTAACTAGATTAGTTATATATTCTACTGGGCTATATGAGCAGAAATGTTTTTTCAGACAATTCTTCCATTCAGTGGCAAAAGTTGATTACCAAACTTTAAGACATAGTTTCATCATGGTAAGCACTTAGATTAAGCACATTAACTCAGTTTTTTTCATATTCTTTCACTCTCTCCGTCCCAAAATGATAGTCCCATTTGATTGATTTTTCAAACATTTTAAGGTTATATTATAAATTTTGAAAATCCAGTGATTTTGAAGCCCTAATTTTTGAAATGGGACTAAACATTCTGGGACAAACAAAATGGGGAAATGAGACTCTCACTTTGGGACGGATTGAGTATTATTCAAAACGATACATTGTTTTATTTTATTTCTTATGATTTATTGGCAGGCTCATCTGTCTTCCAAGAGCAAGAATTTCAATTTCCAGAAATATATTCAGACGAGTTTAGAGGAAGATTTCAAAGTTGTAGTCAGCATAAGGTTCTTGATCAGTTTCTCTATATATCAATATATTTACTATGCCTAATTGCACTTTACTCTATCAAAGGTTTTCCCTGAGTTTCAGTATGAGGTCTATGTTGTTAATATATACTGTACTCCCTCCGTCCCATAGTAAGTGTTATATTTTCTTTTTTAGTCCGTCTCAAAATAGTTGTCGCATTTTTAATGGTGTTATTGTTTCTTTCTTTTGACAGAACTTATATGTGGTGCATAGTTATTTTCTTCTTGCTTGTCAACGTCCATGGTGAGTGTTCTCTTGTCTACATATCGCCATTTTGAATATATATATATATGACAGCACGGATTATTTATTATGTTCACTAAACTATTTTTCTTCACATTTCCTATTTCCTGAATTTATCGTCTTTGAACCACATTAAACAGGTTGGCATATTTACTACAAATGGATATCTTTTCTCCCATTCCTGGTAATTATATCTACAAAGTTCAGATTAAATTATAATTATACATGTGGGAACGTATTAATTTTAATATATGATGTTATTATACATGTAGATAGTTGTACTAATTGGAGCTAAGCTTGAAACCATTGTTGCAAGAATGGCTCTTCGGCTCAAAAATCAGAAGAGCGTAATCATAGGAAACCCTGTCGTTGAACCACACGATGATCTGTTCTGGTTTAAACGTCCAAGATTCGTTCTCAGTCTTCTGCATTTGTCTCTTTTTCTGGTATATCTTCAATCAATTATCCTTACTTTTCTACAATCAAATATGTAAATATATATAACCGATGTTTTCATGTTATTTAGAATGCATTTGAGCTGGCTTTCTTCATTTGGGTCACTGTAAGTGCCTTTTTCTTGATGTTTTCTTTACTGATTTCTTTCATTTTCTGTGCTTATTTTACAAGAAATTATTTTTCCTATTGCAGATTCAGTTTGGGTGGGATTCTTGTTACCATGAGAATCTGGGGATCACTGTCACAAAAATAGGCTTAGCGTAAGCTCGTTTTTCATTCCACAAAAATTAATCAAGTCACTTTAATGTTCCATTTTGTCTCGTTTCTTAGTGATTTAAGTTTTAAATTTTCCTTATTTTTCTCCTCCTCATCAGGGTGTTAGTTCATGTTATGTGCAGCTACATAACTCTTCCACTATATGCATTAGTGACACAGGTACTCGCTCCGTCCCATAACAAATGTCCCACTTTCTTTTTTAGTCCGCCCCTCTATGTTATATAATACTTGGTTTTGTATGTTTTTTCGACAAAAGATGGGATCTGAATTCAAGAGAAAAGTTTTGGAAGAACAAATGGCGAAAATGTTAAAGCAATGGCACGGAGAGGTGAGAGCTAAAAGAAAGAAAATGTTGCAGCAGCAGCAGGCACAGTTGAGACAACCTGCTTCGGCTTCTTTGTGCACGGATTTGAGCTTTCGAGACATTCCTTCTCAACACAACTCAACATCTACGTCTACTGAAAACAATCTTCAAGATAGTGAAAAAATCATCAAAGAGGAAGAAGAGATTGTAGAAGTAAGCTAGCTCTTCTCTTCTACAGAAAGCCAATGTGGGTCCGTCCCTTCATTGGACCCCACGGATAATGAGAGCTGTTGTAGCACCAGGTTGCCTTTTATCTTAGTATAATTTAAAGGGTGCTCCACTTTCCCGTTCTTTAAAGGTGTAAACTAGATTACCTAGTCTGATGTATTATGTATAGATATCAAAAGAAAATGTGTGGGGAGGCCTTTTTATTACTGCATCCCTTTTGAGAGGAGAAATAATATTATTACCTCCGTGACTCCGTCCCAGAAAAGATAGTCTCATTCGGGTTTTGATGATCAAAGTTTACTTGTCTTAACCATCAAAAACCAAACGAGACTATCTTTCTGGGATAGAAGAAGTATGATAACGTGGTGCGACAGTCTCACTAGAAGTAATCTCACTCTTGATAATGGACCTCAGAGATGCGAGTATGTAACGTGTTCGTGAGAACTGTGAGAACTTGGATACATTAGGTAAAAAAACTAATGTATCCAATGGTTCACTTGGATACATCATTGGATACATTACTTGACTTGGATACATCATTGGATACATTACTTGGATACATTAGGTAAAAACTAATGTATCCAATGTGCACTTGGATACATCATTGGATACATTAAGTTCTCACGGTTCTCACGATATTTAGGTTCTCATTTGATCACCTATATATATATATATATATATATATATATATATATATATATCTCAAATACCCAACAAAACATAAACATAAGTATATACAAATAGCGGCATTATCTTAGTTCTCTATCGACATTAGTGGCTATTTCTTGCTACTTACATACTTTATCCGTCCCAAAATGAATGTCCAAAAAGATTTCAAATTCGCTCTTGGTCAAGAACAAGTCTCCCTTTGGTTGGTAGAGAAAGAGCCCTTCCTAGGCTGTGAGCTCGTGGGACTGCCTACCATGCCGGCATAGCATGTTCACAGGGGCCAGAAAGACTCGGTCATAGGAACAGTTTAGATAGTTTAGGGTAAAGAAGAGGGAGTTTAAACGGAGGTGTGTAACGCTCTTTCGAGTTTGAATTTTCTTTTGACATTCATTTTTGGGACGGAGATAGTATTTGAAAGGATGAATCTGACAAGTGGAAAATGTAACGACCCCAAAAATCAGTTCTATTTATTTTATAATTATTTTATATTTTTGAGAATTTTAAAGTTAAAATTATGTGTGTATTTTATTTGTTGCATCATATTAAATGAATTTGCACATCTTACTTGATTAATTGTGTTAGTTAAAGTGTTAGTAGTAAAGTTTATTTGGGGAGTTAAGTTGTTAGTGGGAAATTATGGGAGTTTTATTTAAAATGTGAGTTGAGGGGCTTAATTGCTTAAAATGAAACTTGAGTGATTTAATTGTAGAATTGGGTGAAGATCTTTATATGTTAAGCTCTTCTCCCTCCCTCTCATGCTTCATTACACATTCAACAAAACCAACTTTCCCAAATCAAAATTTTCTCTGAGAATGCCATTGTTGGAGAAAGAAAGAAAAGGTAAAGTTTTGGTCTTCTCCATTTTATTTCTTTTTAATTACTACTCCATTTTTAAATCTAAAAATATATAAATGTTCAGGGTGTTGAGTAGGCCACATCTACCGAACAATATAATTTTCTTGACTCGTTTCCGAAAAATAGGTAAGTTACTAATCCCCCCTTTAAATGTTAAAATGGTCATAAGTATGCTATATATGCTTTATATGTTATAAAATAATGTTTTGGGTATACTTTTATATACTTGTAATTTTGAGACAGAGGGAGTAGTAAAACTGGTTATAGACTTGTTATTTGTGGGAAATGGGTATAGTAGTTTTGATTTGGGGGAGTATGAGAGGATGCAACATTAGATATGCTTTATATATTATACTCCTACTTGTGGGACGGTAAAATAATATCTTTAGTTAAATGTTAAATAAATGTATTATAAAATTATACTATTACTTATGGGACGGGGAAAGTATGGTAATGTTGTTGTACCTAATAAAATGGATATAAACATGTTATATATGTCTAGTAGGTTGTGAAATAATGTTTTGGTATGTTTTAATTATATTTGTAATTTTGGGACATAAGGAGTAGTAAGAACTTGTTACCTAGCTTGTTATTGTTGTGAATGCTATAGAAGTTGGTGTTAGTATTGTTCTTAGGCTGAGTTTAGCATTTGTGTAAGTTGTAGATGTTAAGAGTTGCCAGTATTAGTGAAATTTGGGTTGTGAAATATAAGGAGTGAACTTTGGTAAGTTTTGGTCTGCCAGGTGATGTGGGCGGCCGCCCAAAAATGGGCGTGCGGCCGCACATCTATCTGAAGGTTTTTCTTCTTGGAACAGGGCACTTTGGGCGGCCGCACAGCCCAGTTTGGGCGACCGCCCAGTTGTCTGAAAAAGTTTGGAGTTTTCAAATCCAAGGGATTTAAAGGTCAATCTTGGTCTAGTTTTTGGGTAGTGTCCTAAAGTAGTTAGATGATTGTTGTGGATCACTAAAGTGGTAGAATTGGTTCCTTTGTGGACACAAGTGTTGTGAAATGTTAGTGATTGATTATGTGAACATTGTTGAGCACTTTGTGATGTGTT
Organism: Campanula takesimana; assembly: GCA_026119855.1. NCBI lineage: Eukaryota > Viridiplantae > Streptophyta > Magnoliopsida > Asterales > Campanulaceae > Campanula > Campanula takesimana. The sequence continues at coordinate 184,313 of JAOWBW010001760.1, read as the reverse complement.
GAATAATTCATCTTCTTGATGTGTTTGGCATGGTTCCCTACATTGGAATCATTGTCCCTGATTGTTGTTTAAGCAAGTATTTCTAGTTGGTGCTTGCGTGTAAAGTCCAGCTGGTACTTTTGTGTGTGTTGGGCAGTGATAGGGATTATAATGGTCTCCGAGCCAAGTACATTATAAGGCTCCTATCATTGGTTTCCCATTTTTAACCCCCTTCCTTAGGCCAAAGGTTGGGCACTTTGGGTTATGACTTTGTGTCATTTTCCCCCCGTTGTTGTTGTTGTTGTTTGGTTCCGGAACCCGTTTCAGCTCTTCGATGCTGCTCAGTTGATGCCTCTCAGATGGCTATGGTTTGGTTTGAGAACCTTGGCTCAGTATCCACGTATGAGTGTTTATTTCCGTTTTATGTGTTGCATGATGAGTTGGTCGTTATTTCCAACCGGTATGGGACGGTTGGCGATAGGGAGCCTCTCATGTTATGTGCTATGTGTTATACGCTTAATTGTTAATATTGTTTCTTTATGATCATCATATTAGCATGTAATGTAGTTGCATTTTAGTAACTTACTGAGATTTATTCTCACCCCTTATTTGTTTACCGTTTTAGATAAGAAGGAGTCCAGGGAATAGGTCACAGCACAGGGAGGACGTTGGTAAAGAGACCTTTGGTAAGACTTTTGGGAAGTGATATGTATAAAGGATACATTATGTAAATGTAATACCTTTAGGGTAGTGTACCCGTGACTCAGTTATTTGTATCATCTCTTTTAGTAGGTGTTCGTGTTTGTAAATTTTATAAGTAAAGTTTGTTATAGCCAAGTGGCTAAGTACTCATTTGAGAAAGTTTGTTTTGTGACTTAAAGTCATGTTTTGGTAACGTGTTGGTTGTGTGAACCTTTTTATGAAAATATATTTCGAAATTTTTTCTTAGAGTTGCTTTACGACGTCTTCCTCGCGTGTCCCGGGCGTGGGGCCAAGTAGGACCACGGGTCGGGGCGCGACAGTTGGTATCAGAGCTAGGTTGTAGATGGTCTAGAATGACTAAATGACCTAGGAGGGTAGTTGTGTATAGGGTAAGTAACGTTGAGAGTTTTATGCAGGTACTTATTGAAAATGGTTGGCACCGAAGGGAATCAGTCAGGGCCTTCAGGGTCGGGTAACGCTAGAGAAGAGGTTCGAGCACTGTTCCAAGGTATGTTTGAAGCTGTCATGAAAATCATTGACGATATAGAGGAGCATAAAACCAAGATTGAAACCTCAGATGTGACAAAACGAGGAGAACAGGTAAAACCGCAACCCCAGCGTGGAGATAGTAGAGAATATCAAGGAAAACCTTCGCAAGCTAGGGCATCTTTTCAAGGGCCGCATAATAGAGGAACCCGAAGTAAACGAGTATGTAACTACTGTCAAAGGATGGGACATCTAGAAGAAAAATGTTGGAAGAAGCAAGGCAAATGTTTGAGTTGTGGTCAGTTGGGTCACTTTCAGAAGAGTTGCTTTAGATTTAAGAATCAGTTATCGGGAAGTGCAGCTGGGTTATCTCGGGGCCAAAAGAGGGATACTTCAGGAAAGGTTAAGGTGCAAGATCGTGTTTCTTCCATCAATCAACAACAGATTTCAGATTCTTCTAATGTGACTGGAGGTATAATTTCTATGTCTAGTTTGAGAGCACACACACTTATAGACCCTGGCTCCTCGTATACTTGTGTGTTTGTGCATTGTGCTTCTTGATTGTATGTGTCTTCTGAGTCTTTACCTTATGTGTTAGATGTGTCTTCCTAAGGGGGAGTGTTAGACGACCGATAAAGTGTCGTATACTTGTGATGTGCGTATTCATAGGCATGTTTTATTTGCCGGTTTCACAAGATTTTGATGTTATGTTGGTGGAATTTTATATGCTAGTGTGTTTTAGTTAAGCATGGTATATATATGTGTTTAGCTTTCATGCTATTTAGGCATTAAGAAAATTGTAAATTGTTGTTGCAAGCTTGTGCCTGGTAGTTAGTTTATGGAGTTAGTAGTGAAAAATTTGCATTTAAATTGAAAGGTTGTGAGATTTTAAATTTATTTCCCTTGAGTGGTACTTGTTCTTGAGGAGAACCTTGGGTGATCTTGAGTGGTTGGGTGCTATGTTTGAGCAACATCAGAGATCAGTAATTGTTTAGTGGTTGATTTGAAGTGATTATCATTTGTTGAGAATTTTAGTTGAGTATATTTCAAAGATGGCTTTTATATCGGGTATGGGCATCATGAATGGTGGTTATATAGTTTGAATTCTCACCTGCTTCAGTGGTATTGTTGGATACGTTGAATTGTATAAGTAATCTTAGTCTGAGTTCTTTGAGAGCGGTAGCAGTTTGTAAAATCAGGGCAGAATGTCTTCATGTTAGAGGATATATTATTTTGAGGAAAGTTTCAACTCAGGCATAGGGTTGAGGATTTATTGATGGATTTCTAAGGTAGCTACACTGTTAACTACATAGCACAGAAGGATGCAATATCTCGATGGATTGGTAAGAGTGAACGAGTTTAATTGTTGCGAGTGTTAATTGATGAATCGAGAGTTGATGACAACTTCAGTATTGATATTTCTTAATGGATTTAACTAGTACTACAGTTATCTAGAGGATATGATTAGTGTTACTAATTTCTAGTGGATATGTCAAGCTTACCCTTATAGTGGATTTGATAAATTCATTATTCATAGAGATGCCTTAAAGAGTGATTGAGATGTTCATTGCTTCAGGATGGTACGGTAACAATGTGTGTTTTGAGAAGATTGATTCCTTATCAACAAAATTATCCTACCCATAAATTGAGATTTATTGCGATTATACATCTATTGCATTAGTGAATGACTTTGATGGAGTTAGATTTGAAGTGTTTACCATATTATATCATCAGGAAATGTATTGTGTTAGAGGATTCATTGACTTATAGTTCATGGGTGATAAAACTAAATGGGGAATGTTAGAGGAATTAACACTTTGGAGTCTTCGTGAGTTGAGACATGGTGTGACTTTGTGATTGTGAAAGCTTTAAATTTCTACTCTATTGAATAATATCAACTATCGAAAATTACTCGTGGAATGAATAATGACAGACAATAAGATTTTGTTCGTGGCTAGTGATGGAATTTAACTTCTATAGCAGAGTATGTAGTCAACACTTAGTGGAATTAAACATGTATAACGGAGTTCAACTATAGATACTTGAAGGGATACACAAGACCAATTTAATTATGAATCCAAGTAGAAGTAGAGTATTGAGATAAATTCGAGGAGTTACCTTTAATTGTTTGATGCGAGGAATTCTAAGTATTCAACTAAGTCCTTGAGTTGTGAATAATCTGGAAGTAAATTATCAGTTGTCAGTTATTTGTTCAGAAGATAGTTCGATTTCATGGGATGTCTACGAGCATGGTAATAGATATGGGTTCCTTATTTACATCTTGATTTTGGCAAGCATTTCAGAAGGCCTGGGGTTCGGAATTGAGACTTAGTATGACTTTCACCCTCAGTCAGATGGTCAGTTAGAAATAACCATTCAGATTCTTGAGAACTTGTTTAGTTGATTCTAAGAATTCGAGGGATATACCTTTACTTCTCGTGGAGTTGTTTAATATGTCAGTTCTTTTGAGATTTTGGAAAGAGCTAGAGGTTGAGTTTATCGTCTTGTGTTACTTCCTTCTCTCGACGAGGTTGATAATAAGTTCCATGTGTTGATGCCACGCAATTGTGTTTATGATTCTTCTCCGATATGTCTAAAGTTTTAGAGGATATTGAACTCAGTGTGAAGCTTCGGGATTGGAATGAAAGGAAGTATCTTGGGTTGTTTGAGGGTTGAGGTAAACAATCCTAAAATTCGGGTCGAAATTTCTTTAAGGGGGAGTGAGTGTAACGACCCCAAAAATCAGTTCTATTTATTTTATAATTATTTTATATTTTTGAGAATTTTAAAGTTAAAATTATGTGTGCATTTTATTTGTTGCATCATATTAAATGAATTTGCACATCTTACTTGATTAATTGTGTTAGTTAAAGTGTTAGTAGTAAAGTTTATTTGGGGAGTTAAGTTGTTAGTGGGAAATTATGGGAGTTTTATTTAAAATGTGAGTTGAGGGGCTTAATTGCTTAAAATGAAACTTGAGTGATTTAATTGTAGAATTGGGTGAAGATCTTTATATGTTAAGCTCTTCTCCCTCCCTCTCATGCTTCATTACACATTCAACAAAACCAACTTTCCCAAATCAAAATTTTCTCTGAGAATGCCATTGTTGGAGAAAGAAAGAAAAGGTAAAGTTTTGGTCTTCTCCATTTTATTTCTTTTTAATTACTACTCCATTTTTAAATCTAAAAATATATAAATGTTCAGGGTGTTGAGTAGGCCACATCTACCGAACAATATAATTTTCTTGACTCGTTTCCGAAAAATAGGTAAGTTACTAATCCCCCCTTTAAATGTTAAAATGGTCATAAGTATGCTATATATGCTTTATATGTTATAAAATAATGTTTTGGGTATACTTTTATATACTTGTAATTTTGAGACAGAGGGAGTAGTAAAACTGGTTATAGACTTGTTATTTGTGGGAAATGGGTATAGTAGTTTTGATTTGGGGGAGTATGAGAGGATGCAACATTAGATATGCTTTATATATTATACTCCTACTTGTGGGACGGTAAAATAATATCTTTAGTTAAATGTTAAATAAATGTATTATAAAATTATACTATTACTTATGGGACGGGGAAAGTATGGTAATGTTGTTGTACCTAATAAAATGGATATAAACATGTTATATATGTCTAGTAGGTTGTGAAATAATGTGTTGGTATGTTTTAATTATATTTGTAATTTTGGGACATAAGGAGTAGTAAGAACTTGTTACCTAGCTTGTTATTGTTGTGAATGCTATAGAAGTTGGTGTTTGTATTGTTCTTAGGCTGAGTTTAGCATTTGTGTAAGTTGTAGATGTTAAGAGTTGCCAGTATTAGTGAAATTTGGGTTGTGAAATATAAGGAGTGAACTTTGGTAAGTTTTGGCCTGCCAGGTGATGTGGGCGGCCGCCCAAAAATGGGCGTGCGGCCGCACATCTATCTGAAGGTTTTTCTTCTTGGAACAGGGCACTTTGGGCGGCCGCACAGCCCAGTTTGGGCGACCGCCCAGTTGTCTGAAAAAGTTTGGAGTTTTCAAATCCAAGGGATTTAAAGGTCAATCTTGGTCTAGTTTTTGGGTAGTGTCCTAAAGTAGTTAGATGATTGTTGTGGATCACTAAAGTGGTAGAATTGGTTCCTTTGTGGACACAAGTGTTGTGAAATGTTAGTGATTGATTATGTGAACATTGTTGAGCACTTTGTGATGTGTTGAATAATTCATCTTCTTGATGTGTTTGGCATGGTTCCCTACATTGGAATCATTGTCCCTGATTGTTGTTTAAGCAAGTATTTCTATTTGGTGCTTGCGTGTAAAGTCCAGCTGGTACTTTTGTGTGTGTTGGGCAGTGATAGGGATTATAATGGTCTCCGAGCCAAGTACATTATAAGGCTCCTATCATTGGTTTCCCATTTTTAACCCCCTTCCTTAGGCCAAAGGTTGGGCACTTTGGGTTATGACTTTGTGTCATTTTCCCCCCGTTGTTGTTGTTGTTGTTTGGTTCCGGAACCCGTTTCAGCTCTTCGATGCTGCTCAGTTGATGCCTCTCAGATGGCTATGGTTTGGTTTGAGAACCTTGGCTCAGTATCCACGTATGAGTGTTTATTTCCGTTTTATGTGTTGCATGATGAGTTGGTCGTTATTTCCAACCGGTATGGGACGGTTGGCGATAGAGAGCCTCTCATGTTATGTGCTATGTGTTATACGCTTAATTGTTAATATTGTTTCTTTATGATCATCATATTAGCATGTAATGTAGTTGCATTTTAGTAACTTACTGAGATTTATTCTCATCTCTTATTTGTTTACCGTTTTAGATAAGAAGGAGTCCAGGGAATAGGTCACAGCACAGGGAGGACGTTGGTAAAGAGACCTTTGGTAAGACTTTTGGGAAGTGATATGTATAAAGGATACATTATGTAAATGTAATACCTTTAGGGTAGTGTACCCGTGACTCAGTTATTTGTATCATCTCTTTTAGTAGGTGTTCGTGTTTGTAAATTTTATAGGTAAAGTTTGTTATAGCCAAGTGGCTAAGTACTCATTTGAGAAAGTTTGTTTTGTGACTTAAAGTCATGTTTTGGTAACGTGTTGTTGTGTGAACCTTTTTATGAAAATATATTTCGAAAAATTTTCTTATAGTTGCTTTACGACGTCTTCCTCGCGTGTCCCGGGCGTGGGGCCAAGTAGGACCACGGGTCGGGGCGCGACAGAAAATGAGCTAAAAGAAAGACTAACAAGATCACTAGTTAGATCTAGGTCAGAAATATGTACAGTTGCTGACATGCAAAAACATCTCAGGTTCTGGGCTAGTAGGACTGTGGCTTCTGAAATTCAGCAAGACTCTTAAAGTGAGTTAATGTTCTTTTTATTTGTGTGAGAAAAGGTGGGGATAAAAAAAGGGACGGAGGGAGTATGAAAAACAGTTGACTCGTGAACTATCAACTTCTAACATCATCATAAGCTAACTTTTGGTTGGTGATATCTTCGAAATCAAATCTCCATCGAATTTCCTTATGAAAAATGATATGAAACGCCCGATTTTCCAAATATTATTTGTAGACTGCCCAAATCCGACATTTAAATAAAAAAAAATCACTAAAAAAGTATTTTGCTTTTTGTGATAAGCTTACAATGGACTTATAAGTGGCCCATATGATATAGCCCATAAAGAAATTACCTTCTTCTTATGGGCTTTGTTTTTTGTAGTCATTGAATTTTTTGTCAGGCGTGGGCCCAATCCAACCCCTTGTATATTGCGATCTCCTTCAACCTCCCTGACACATGGCAAACTATAATTGGAGAGGCCATGTCATTACGACAAAAAGAAACACATGGACTATTTTTACTTAAATGGCCTTATTCTTTGACCTGTGTGCAAGACCCTCAAAATTTCAAGTAATTTCAGAAACAGTCTTCTAAGAACCATAAAACTCTTCATTTGGCCTCTGAGATATGCTTTCTTTAATCACTACTCCCTCTGCCCCGGATAGATAGTCTTATTTTGATTTTTTTATGGTCAACAAAAATAAACTTTAACCAAACATTAGTGTCAATTTAATGATCACAATGAAATTCTAAAAATTGTTATTGATAAATCACTTAATGATTTGTCAATTATAAATTTTAAAATTTCACTAGAATAATTAGATCGTCACCAATAGTTGGTCAAAGTTCAATTCAATTGACCATAAAAATCAAAATGCGACTATCTTTCTAGAACAGAGGGGGTATGATTTTATAATAATAATGTCACCTACCATAGGTCCATCTTTGAGGGGGCCACTTGTTTCAAATCAAAAGTAACTTATTCCGTCAAACTGAAAACTTCATTCACTCCTATTAAAAAAAAAAAATAAAAAAAATTATACTATTCCCGCCGTCTTAAAATGAGCTATTTATTTCTATTTTTATAATTATTTTTAGTAGTATCAAACACTCACATTAACACTATAAACCCTCTTAAAAAAAGTAGAATAAGACCATCTCCAACAGTTTAGTGCAAAAATTGCACTATTCTTTATAATAGTGCAATTTTTACACCAAATATTTCCAACAGTTTGCTTCAAATCTTATACTAAATAAGAATATAATAACAAATATAGAGACCTAACCACTAGTCATCGGTATGGGAAAATTTCAAACTGAATTGCGAAAAAGTTCAAACCGAACCAAACCAAACCGTCATGATTTGGTTCAGACCGTGATTCAGTAATGTGGTTCAGACTGTGGTTTGACCGTGGTCTAGAATGTGGTTTGCATCGTGGTTTAAACCGTCATTCAGTCCGTGGTTCATATCACGATTTAAATCAAGGTTTAGACTCTGTTTAACAGAGAAAATTCGGAGGAAGAATGATATTTAACGAATAAACAAGTTGAAGAAAGTGAACACACTAAAGAAGTTTGTTAACTATGTGCCTCAACGAGTATTATACACGATGAAATGAATATTGAATAAGATGCAAAATGAGAGCTAGGAACGATATAGTTGAATGTTGATTTTTTTAATAATTCAAAGTTAGATGTTACTTAACATACAAATATATGACTAAATATATGCGGTCTGGAGGTTTGGTCTGATGGTTCGTTCGAGAGGTTCGGTCTGGTTTGGTCTGGAGGGGTCAGACCACAAACCAACCCGAACCACGCAGTTTACCAATTTTTGATACCAAACCGAACCACTTGTACTTGAAAACCGAACCAAATCATATGGTTTGGTTCGACTAGGTCTCAAACCGCGGTCTGCACCGAACCGCGGATTTCGAACCGTTTCACCCCCTAGTTAGCTCCACCTAATGGTTCCGATTGGAGCCACCTCATTTTAGCTCTACCCAACGGTTGAGATGTGTCCGAACTCGTTGGGACCCACAAAACCTCTTGCCTATGTGGTCTTGATCGGAGCCGTTGGGTGGAGGGGTGGAGCTAACTTGGGTGGAGCGGTTCCAGGTCCCCGAACCGCTTACACCCCTACTTTAAGGGACCATTGGTAATGTTAGAGTAAAACTAAGGGACCAAAAAGTAAACTTCTCAATTGACTTTTACACGGATGACTAATTTATTCAAGGGCGAATTACATTTTAGGCCCCAAAGTTTGGGGGGTATTCCTATGATGGGCTCTAAAGTATCTCCGTTAGCATTTTGGGCCCCAAAGTTGTCATTCTGTTAGCATTTTAGGTCTTTTAACCAATTTTGTTACAAAAACCAGTTAAATAGGCACGTGCCACGCACATGCCACCTAACGGATGATAGTTTGAAATTTATTTAACTTATAGGGGGTTTACTGCACATTCTTAAATTTAATGGGCTTAAATATTAAAAATTATTATTCAAATAATTAACCTTTTTAAAAATAATAACATTTAACGTTTGGGGATTGTACCGTTGAATTTATTTGAGCCGAGATCTAGGTGGAGGACTGCCATGGATTCCGGTGGAGCATCGGATAGTGAGTTTGATGACAATGAGAGGTTTTGGAGAGATGATAAGTCGCCAAACGAAGTGGGTATTTCTCCGGTGAGGTGATTTGAGGAAAGATTTAACGCTTGGAGGTTTTCTAGGAGGGCTAATGATGTGGGTATTATGCCTTTGAAGTTGTTGTTTGATAAATCAATGTGGGTGAGATTGAGATTTTTCCAGTGTTTTGGCAGGTACCCAGAGAGGGTAGTGTTGGAGATCGTTAAAGAACGGAGGAATTTGAGGTTGGAGAGGATGATTGAAGGTCCACTAGCGTTGATTGTGACGCCGGCGACAGTTAAATCGGTGAGATGTTGGACGCGGCTGAGCCATACGCCGGTGAGTTTCTTGAGGGAGTTGATGGAGGTGAAGGAGCGGAGGTTGGAGGTGAGCTGGGAAGGGAAATGGACGGCGTAGATGTGGCAGTTTAGGAAAGTGAGGGAGGTGAGAGTGGAGAGGAATTTGAGGGCGGTGACGGAGAGGGAAATGTCGTCGGAGCAGTTGGGGAGGTGGAGGGAGGTGAGGTGGCGGAAGGGAGTGGCGTTGTCGCAAGTGGTGGAGAACACCTAATCTAAAATTTACATTTAAAATATACTCCCTCCGTCTTTTTAGTCTGTTCACTTTTTGCCATTTTGAGTGTCCCATTTGATTGTTCACACTCCCAAAGAGGAAGATTTATATTATTCTTTATTCAATGGGACTCACTTATCATACTCACAACAACTATCCCACTCACAATTCCAACCCCACTCACATATCACGTCATGTTTTTCATACTCACAACACCCACTCAACTACTAATATAAAACATTTTTCCTTAAAACCCGTGCATTGGTCAAAGTGTGAACAAACTAAAAAGACGGAGGGAGTAATTATTAATATTTAAGCCCATACTCCCTCCATCCCACCCGAATTAGGATTTTTGGGTTGGGCACGGGGATTAAGGAAAAAGTGTTAGTGGAGTAGGTGTTGTGAGTATGAAAAGTAAAGTAAGAGAGAGAAAGTGGGGTAGAGAATAATGAGTGGAAAGTTGTTGTGAGTGTGAATGTGAGTCCCACCCATTAAATAAAACACTTCCATTTTTGGGTTGTCCTAATTCGAATGGGACACCCAAAATAGAAATTTGTCCTAATTCGAATGGTTCGGAGGGAGTTTTCGTTAATTATTTGGATTTTTTTTTTAATATTTAAGCCCATTAAATTTAAGAATGTGCAGTACCCCCTATAAGTTAAATCAATTTCAAACTATCCTTCGTTAGGTGACATGTGCGTGGCACGTGCCTATTTAACTGGTTTTTGTAACAAAATTGGTTAAAAGACCTAAAATGCTAACAGAATGACAACTTTGTGGCCCAAAATGCTAACGGAGATACTTTAGAACCCATCATAGGAACACCCCCAAACTTTGGGGCCTAAAATGTAATTCGCCCTTTATTCAATTAGTTAACACGCGCGTCCTCACAAGTCAGAACTTATCGTACCTTTCAAGAACTCTCCGACTAGCTTCCGATTCCCGATCTCTCCATCCATTTCTCCCGCCGTCCCCATGGACTCCGATCCGGTAAGTTTTTTCCCCAAATCTCAAAAAATCAATATTTCCCCTCTTTAGTTTTTGATTTTGCAAGATCTGCATTTGTTAAAAGCTGATTCGTGACGAATGATTATATGATCTAGGGTTATTTGTCCTGTTGAATTGAGTATTTCACACATGCACTGATTTGTTTTTGAGTGACAATGTACTCCCTCCGTTCCAAAATGATCTTCATACTTTTTTCGTTGTTACCGCGGAGAAACTTTTAGCAATAATTTTTGGTTGATTTATTTGATCTAATGAAAATCTAAAACTTGTTATTGGTAGTATTGTTGATAGTGTATTAATAACAAGTTTTAGATTTTTTACTGATATAAGTAAATGAATCTAAAATCTTGAGCAGGTTTATGTCTGTCAGTCGTAGAGGTCTTGGGTTCGATACCCCCGCGGGCTAGAATTGAATTAGGTGGTTTAGGATTTCAAAATAAAAAATAAAAAAAATTCTTCGCAATAACAGCGAAAAAAAATATGAAGATCATTTGGGGACGGAGGGAGTAGTTTTTACAGCATTAGATTTGATATGAAAAATATTAAACCAAAATTTGTGTAGCATTTTATTAAAATCCGATATAATGGGTTCCCAATTCGGAAATGTGATACATGATTGATCAATTGAGCTATCCCTCTTGATGGCAAATGACTGAAACTATAGACTTGAATTTCAGAATGCTAGGAGGAAATTTTATGATTGTAATAGCAAGAGATGGATTTATGAAATGTTACGATTGCAATAGCAAGAGATAGAATTAGGAAACTTTGGTATTTTCTGGGTGAAATTATCATTTGGCATGCTACCCGATTTTCCCGATTTTTCATTTCCAGCTAATATATGCTAGGTAGCAAGAAAACGTCATCTAAAGTGATCCCCATGAGTATGTGGTTTAGTGTGCATATCACAACTTGATACATCACTTGGGAGTCATGTTTGGAATGATTATCTATCTCGAGTGACTTAGCTTTTGGTTGAGAAACATACCTAAAGTGCATTCGGTATATGAGTCCTCATACATTGTGTATGCTTGAATATGGTATTAATACAGTATCAACAGTCTCGTGTTGGTACAATGTCTCCTAGGGGAGCAAGCCTTATGATCAGCACATTTTCGAAACATTGGGTGGCTGATCTGTCAACTCCTTTCGGGAGAAACAGCCTTGAATATGTTCCCACTTATCACCTTAACAAATTTGTCAAAATAACCATCCCTTTGAATGATCTGTTGCTTATAATACATGGCCATTAAAGCATGAACCTTTACACTACTAATGACACATTCATTCCTCAATGAAATTTTGTTTGGCTAGTAACAGTATACCCTTTTTGTAATTTACACTCATATCGCTTCAGTCTTCAAAGGTCCACTTTATAAATGTATGTAATGCATCTGAAAATGTAGTCCATAGAGATGATGGTTTAAATAACCTCGGCTGACATCACAATTACAGATTGTGAGTTACTCCCTCCGTCCCAAAATAATAGTTCCACATTCCATTTATGTTTGTCCCTAAAAGATAGTCCCACTTTCCTTTTATGTTTGTCCAAAAAAGAGAGTCATATTTCTATAATTGGTGTGTTTTATTGAATTCCCAAACTTAACCTTGTGATGAAACTATTGAGAAGTAATGGTTGTTCCGAAGGAGAGTTTATTGAGAGTAATAGTTGGACCTCGATAAGGGTAGTAATGAAAATGAAAATATTGTTAATATCTTTATATAGCCAAATGGGACTATCATTATGGGACCGGTGGGGAGGGGGGGAGTAGTACTAGTTTGTTGTTATCGGTTTTCTTCTCGGTTGGGTGTAGAGCCAAACCCGAGTTTGTATATGTAAAGGCCGCATTCAAGTATTCAACTCAGATATTATTAGCCCACAACTTTATTTGAGCTGTTGAATAAATGCTAAAGAATTTTGTGATGAATACAGGCGAAAGGTGGTGAAGCCAAAGGCTTGAACCCAGGGCTGATCGTGTTGCTTGTGGTTGGTGGGTTAGTGATATCATTCCTTGTCGGTAATTACGCCCTCTACGTGTATGCTCAAAGAACGCTTCCCCCGAGGAAAAAGAAGCCATTGTCGAAGAAGAAGTTGAAGAAGGAAAAACTGAGGCAAGGTGTTTCCGCTCCTGGAGAGTAGACAACAAGCATCTTATATAGAGGCTGAGCCTAAATCTTGTAGCACCCGTGTTTTTAGATGCTTAAACTGTTGTCATTTTTTTGTTTCTTTATAAACATTATGAGGGGGATGTTAGCTTGGTTACTAGATATTTGACCACCTTTTTTTCTCTCAATTTTGATTAAATTTTAACCTAATTTTTATGACACTTTTTACAGTTCATGAAGAACTGTATTATATTTTTTTTATTATCATGGTAGAGTGGTAAAAGTTTTTTTTTTTTTTTTTTTCTCTTTACAAGCTATGTTTTGCAATCACACAAATTGTGCATATAACCATAAACACATTCAATATTCCCATTATCATCAGCCTCTTTATTTATACATAACTGGCTTAACAAAAGGAAAATGAACTCTTTACCAACAAGAACTTAAGTAACACATCCAAAAATCCAACAGAATATAGAACACATATAATGAGAATACAAAGACTCTCGTAAGTAGAAGCAAGAGTAGAATACTCGAGCGAGCTCAATTACGACCCATACTCTGCTCCCCAGGAGGGATCATAACAAGCCTTGATTGGGCAGTAAACCCGGGATGTGGGACACGCCTACGAAGCTCACGGCCTTCCTGACAAAGCGCACAAGGGTGACAGAAGATATGAGTAGCAAAGTCACAAGCTGTCTCCAACTCCTCCCGTTGCACATCATCCTCCACTAACATTCCACAGCAACCGCACGATCGGATGAATGCCTCACAGCTACCCTGTTTATTAGTTTGCATGTTTATATATATAATTAATAATTAATAATTAATAAACAGAAAACGGAAATGTAAAATACTGTACTCCCTATGTCCCGGAAAGTTTGTCCCATTTTGAATTGTTATGATCAACACAAATGAACTTTAACCAAACATTGATGTCGATCTAATCAGCCTAGTGAAATTCTAAAAATTATAATTGATAAATCATTAAGTGATTTATCAATAACAATTTTTAGAAGAATAATACTAGGGGCACAAAAAAGTCACAAAACTTGCTCACAAAATCCTAGGTGTAATGATGTTATTGGTGTTTTTAATTAGAGTGTGGCGGGTCCATTATCGATGCAACCAATAAAATATCGCCACCTCATCTTGTGAGCAAGATTTTGTGACCTTATTTTGTACCCCTAGCATTGCGCTTTTTAGAATTTCATAGTGATCAGTAGATTGACACCAATTTATATGGTCAAAGCTAACGTGAGTTGACCATAAAAAGTCAAACTGGGACAAACTTTCCGGGGGATAGATGCAGAAATAAAAACAAAATGGAAAACAGAAATGTAAAACACAGTTTCTTGAAAATTTAAGAGAAAAGACTTGCCTCGAGGTTGAACTTTCTGCGGATGGCTGTACGGCTATGGTATGAGAACCAAGGGGCAAGGCAGTTCCAACCAAATAAAGAGTTTCCAAGTAGGTACAAGCCGGTGTAAGGCAAGCAGTGGTTTGCAAAAGTCCCGGGAACGGATCCAAGTCTCTCGGCATTGCCTCCATAAAGCACACATGGGGCCATTGTTCCTAGTAGACCTGTCAAATTTGATGATTTAATATATTAGCATAGAAGATTTTCTTTAAAACCCACAAAGGCACAGAACGTGAAGAGTTGGGTGATTTTTGGTGCACTTTTCCCTTGGTATTATGTGTATTTTTCACGAATAGTGGTTGATGGGTTTTTCTTTCTTGTTTCCCATGATCTGTATTTTTTTTCATGCGAATTTAAGAATATCATTCATAAATTGGGAATTTGTAGACAACATTTTTTTTTTTTTTTGGAATTTGGTTGATCGACTTTAGGAAAGATGCAAGGAGAAAGGATCACTTATTTTCATTTTATTTTTTGGCAACTAAAATCAGAACATAGCGAGTCAAATCAAATCACAAATTCAGATTTCCATTGTTTCGGAATACAAACAGAAACCCTAAATTAAAAGCAAATCCTAAAATGAAAGTAAATAATTATGAAAAAACATTTTATGAAGAAGTAGGAAGAAGAAACTCACAAACTTCCAGGTCGCTGCTGCAGAACTCATCGTTCCGGCCAAGACAAGCGCAGAGGCTGGAATCCCAATGAGCGCGACTAGGCGCCATCGCTACCGGCAACCCATCAGCCGTCCATCCGCAGGAGGTAGCGAAGTGGGTATCGGTCGGAAACGACTGTTTGACCGGCGAGGCAGCTGGCGGTGGTGGTGGAGCCGTCGGAGGAGCGGGATTAGGTTTCTTTTTCTCATCGATTTGTTCTTGCCTGGGCAAAAGTGGGTTTGATTCCTCGGGATCTGCCATTTTGATTTTGGATGAATCAAGAAATCGTCTGAAGATTTGCGGAGATGGGAGAGAGAAACGTAAAGAAGGTTTCTTTTTCTTTTTCTCTGTCGGTCTAATTTCGTTTTCTTAACTGAGACGATATACAAGTCTCTCAACCAACTAAATTATTCAAGGAAATTTTTTCTCAAAAGTCCTCCAAACAAAACATTTTTTTAAAAAAGGAAAGACAATTTCATTTATTTCTTTCGGGTCCACTAGATGGAAAGATTATTTCCATTAGGTCCCTGTTTTTTTAATGTAATACTCTAATCCCGAAATTACCCTTCCACACAACTCTAAAACACGTGAACCCGGCCCCTCGCTCATTTGCGTTCTTTTTCGTTTTTTTCTAAAAGAAATCCCAAAATACTTCTCTCGTCTCTTTCCCCGGTGCCCTAGCCTTCGCCGGCGTCCCAGCCCCACCCATGCCGGCATCCCAGCCCCCCTCACCGGCATCCTCAATTTCACAGGTCGTCGCCTTCTCTCGTGAATAGCCATCATCTGATGCTGCATTACCATAGCCGCCGACGATACTACATCGCCGCCCATTGTTGCTGCGGCGCAACATCTCTTTGGAGCCACATCTCTACTGGTAGACCCCACCTAATATGAACCTCTTCCGACATTGAAATTCAAACCACACGAATTCATCTCTCTCTCTCTCTCTCTCTCTCCCTCCCTCTCCTAATAAATATCCATGTGGAGGATGGCAGAGATCAGTGTAATGACCAAAATATTTCTCTTTACTGGTAAACATCAACAAATATTCATATTCTCTGACCTCGATTTTTTTGCACATTCAAGCCTAATCTGTAATGGATGGTTCTAAATCAGTGTTAATTTTACTTCTACTCGCTCAGATCTTCTTGGGAAATCAAACAATGGCTGCCAGATCAATGGGTGGTTCTAACCTATTTAACCTCACAACCCGAACAGGGTCCGAGCCGGAGTCCATTACTATTGCCGATCCACCCATGTCTTCATCAACTGTTGCAGAGTCGGCATCGTCAGAAGGGAACAGAGGTGAGGAAAGTGTGGCGGAGGCGCCGGCGGTTGTGAAGCATCACTCGTCAGACAAGTAGGTGGCCGGAGGTGGTGTGATTATTGGTGGGCTTGTTACTGCTATTTTCACCGCTGTTATTGCTACATTCGGGTCACCCGGAAACGAGACGGAGAAAACCATTAAGACAAACCTACTCTATCTCGGGTCAAAATATATTTCATTTTTATTTTTTCTTTTTCTAGGAAAAACAAAAGAAAAGGAATTGAAAGTAGTGTGAATAATAGTAGTAGATTAGAGCTATTACATTTTTTTAATATACTTTTGGATTTTATATGTTAATTGGAGTTGGTAGGTGTGGTTTTAGCTTTAGAAAAATATTAGTCAGTGAAATGCTAATTGAATATTAAGTTAATTTAGAATTAAAGGTGTTCCATGAAATGTGCCTTGCTCTTTGGAATTCTTTTGTTTTCAATTTTATCTTTATTAGAAGACAAAAATTTGCATGAGACAGTTCATACATGAGACGAATTTTGTTGAAAAAATAATGGTTTGCTTTTTATGGGCGGAGCGAGACAAACTCATTTTCTCTCTCATTAGACGGGTCTCGTTGAAAAGTAAATAGTTTTCTTTCTATGAGAGAGGCGGAACAAAATCATTTTCTCTCTCATCGAGACTGGTCTCGTGTGTGACATCGTCTCACACACAACTATTAATAGGTTTTTTTCGATTAGAACAACAACGACAAAGCCTTAGTCCCAAAATAGTTTGGGGATGTTTTTTCCGATTAATTAACTGTATTTGTCACTAGATTTAATCTCACCGTTCTTACTATAGTATTGACTTTATTAATCAACTCATAAAATTGAACTTAAATTAGTTATTTTTTGACATTTATAGGTCTATGACATGTCTCTCAGTGTTTTTAAAGGTCTGCGACACGTCTCTCAGTCTTTTAATAGGCATGTGACTTGTGTCTCAGTGTTTTTATAGGTCTGAGACATGGCTCTCAGTGTTCTATTGGTCTGCGACATGACTCTCAGTGTTTTTATATGTATGTGACTTGTGTCTCAATGTTTTTATAGGTTTGAGACATGGATATCAATGTTTTTATTGGTCTACGACATGGCTCTCATTGTTTTAACAGGTGTAAGACATGGCTATAGGTCTGTGACATGTCTCTTAGTATTTTTATAGATCTGTGACATGGCCTTCAGTTTTTTTTATAGGTATGTGACTTGTCTCTCACTATTTTTATATGTCTGCGACATGTCTCTTAGTGTTTTTATAGGTATGTGACATGTCACTCAATATTGTTATAGGTTTGCGACACGCTTCTCAGTGTTTTTATAGGTTTGCGTCATAATTCTAAGTGTTTTTATAGGTATGTGACATGTCTCTCAGTGTTTTTATAGGTTTGCGACACGTCTCTCAGTGTTTCTATAGGTCTGAGATATGCCTCTCAGTGTTTTTATATGTCTGAGACACATCTCTCAGTGTTTTTATAGGTTTGAGACACGTCTCTCAGTGTTTTTATAGGTCTGAGACACTTGTCTCAGTATTTTTATAGGTCTGTGATATAGCTCTCAGTATTTTTATATGTATGTGACATGTATCTCAGTGTTTTTTTAAGTCAGAGACATGACTCTCAATGTTTTTATAGGTTTGAGACATGGATATCAATGTTTTTATTGGTCTACGACATGGCTCTCAGTGTTTTAACAGGTGTAAGACATGGCTATAGGTCTGCGACATGTCTCTTTGTGTTTTTATAGATATGCGACATGGCTCTCACTGTTTTTATATGTATGTGACTTGTCTCTCACTATTTTTATAGGTCTGCGTCATGTCTCTCAGTGTTTTTATAGGTATGTGACATGTCTGTCAGTATTGTTATAGGTCTGCGACAAGTTTCTCAGTGTTTTAAAGGTTTGCGACATAGTTCTAAGTGTTTTTTATACGTATGTGCATGTCTCTCAGTGTTTTTATAGGTCTGCGACACGTCTCTCAGTGTTTCTATTGGTCTGAGATATGTCTCTCAGTGTTTTTATAGGTCTGAGATACGTCTCTCAGTGTTTTTATAGGTCTGAGACACGTCTCTCAGTGTTTTTATAGGTTTGAGATATGTCTCTCAGTGTTTTTATAGGTATGAAACACTTGTCTCAGTATTTTTATAGGTTTGTCACATAGCTCTCAGTGTTTTTATATGTATGTGACATGTATCTTAGTGTTTTTATAAGTCGGAGACATGACTCTCAATGTTTTTATAGGTTTGTGACATGTATCTCATAGTTTTTATAGGTCTGCGGCATGAGTCTCAGTGTTTTTATAGGTTTGTGACATGGCTCTCAATGTTTTTAGAGGTATGTGATATGTTTCTAAGTGTTTTTATGTGTATGTGACATGTATCTCAGTGTTTTTATAGGTATGTGACGTGGTTCTAAGTGTTTTAATTGGCATGTGACATGGTTCCAAGTGTTTTTATAGGTATGTGATATGGTTCTAAGTGTTTTTATTGGTGTGTGACATGATTCTAAATGTTTTTATAGGTATGTGATATGGTTCTAAGTGTTTTTATAGGTATGTCACATGACTTTCAATATTTTTATAGGCATGCGACATGTCTCTCAGTGTTTTTATACGTTTATGATTTGACTTTTAGTGTTTTTATAGATTTGAGACATGATTCTCAGTGTTTCTAAGAGTCTGAAACATGAATCTCAGAGCGGGATGAAAATATGACCTGAAAATATGGCCTGGAAAGGGGGAGCACCCTTATAAGGGGTAGTTAGGGGTATTCTTGGCTATTTTTGTCCCTTGGGTTTTTGAGCAATTAGAAAAATATTGTGTCTTCTTTAGAAATAAACGTTAGAATGAATAGAATGAAGGGCTTTTAAGAAAATGTCCCATTATTCAATTACCCTATCATCACTTCACCTCATCTTCTCTCTTCATCCACCTAATATTTCAACTATCCTTTCAACTGTACCCCTACAATGGTTTGTTTGGTTTAAAATTCAACTTATTCCAACTCATCATTCTATACCCCACCGCTTTTATTTTATTTATAATCTTTATTTTTATGATTAATAAAATAATAATAATCATTTATAATTAAAAAATAATTCAAACTTAATTAATTTTTTGTAATTGAAACTAAGGGTAAAATACAAAACAAGGCCTAATATACACGGAGTAGTTGCAATTTGGGGCCTGACATCCAAATTTTAGCAATTTAGGGTCTGACGTGACATTTTCTGCACAATCTAGGGCTTTTTAAAGATTTTCGTTCAAATTTATGTTAAGTGGTCATGTGCATGGCATGTGACATTAATTGGGGGGTCAATTGCACAATTTTCAAACTAAAGGGAAGAGTTAAAAAATATATATAAAACCAAATTTAACCTAGCGACTTATCACTGCGTTCTTCATTCTTCGTTCCACCGACCCGTCCCCTTCCTCTCCGTCGGCGACCCTCTCTTCCTCCTCCGACCACCCCTTCCCCCCCTCGTCTAAATCCGGGCACTACTCTCCTGCTCCATTCTCCCTTAGCAATGCCAAATCCGATAACATCTACCCAGATCCGCCTCATCCTTCTTGCCCCACACAACCAATTGCGCCATCTCAGCTCCTCTACCCTAATCTGCACCGGTTATCTTCTACGACCAAACAACAGTGCAACCCACTACATATTCTGGCTGGGTACTCTAAAGCGCTTCCATTGTCGACCCCATTACGCTAACACCAATTGGAATGGGAAAAGTGGGTTTTGAAATTCTTGATTCTTTGTTAATTCAGATCATGTTAGTGTGCACTCCACTATAATTTTTAGTTTTGAATTTTTTTTATTTTGCAACTGAAAGCGGATTTTTGAAACTTGGGATTTGAGTTGAAAGTGTGTTCTAAAATTAGGGATTTTCAGTTGGGTGGTGGCAGTGGCGATTATGGGTGGTGGTGTAGTGGTGGTGCTAGGGTGTTAGAGGTGGTGGTGGTGGTGTTAGGGGTGGTGGTGTTAGTTTTGCTATTGATGATGATGAACATGGAAGAAGAAGAAGAAGAAGAAGAAGAAGAAGAAGAAGATGATGAACATAAAGTATTTTGATTTTTGAAATTAATATCTAACATTATTAACTTCTACTTAAAAATTTACCAAAATTATAAATTTGAAATTTCATTTATTATTATTATTTGGACATAAATTGTTTTATTTGAATTTTTTTTTTTTTGAAGTTTGAATATTTAATATCATAAATATATTCTATTTTCTCAATTTTATAAGTATTTTCTTAATTTTAAATTTAAGTTTTAAGAAAAAAAAACTATAAATATAAAGTTAATATTGAACTATGCATAAAAATGTGGTACACATTTAATTTATGTGCAAATAAGTGTATGAGATGGTAATTTTTCTGATCCTCCCCTTTATTTTCTAAGTTTTGCAAACGACCCCTCAATTAATATCACATGCGATGCACATGACCACTTAACATAAATTTGAACGGAAATCGTCAAAAAGCCCTAGATTGTGCAGAAAATGGCACGTCAGACCCTAAATTGCTAAAATTTGGACGTCAGGCCCCAAATTGCAATCTCTCCGTGGATATTAGGCCCTATTTTGTATTTTACCCATTAAATAAATACGAGAATTTTTTAATTTTTATTAAAAATAAGAAAAGTTACAATAAACTTAGCTGGCGACACAAGTGATGAAAAACAAATACGCATACGACACATAGACTCAACTCACAGTACAATAAAATTATTAAATCACTAATTTCCGAACTTTGCCCATATGTGCTTGACTAGATCCTTCTGCAATTGTTGATGAGCCATTTGATCACGCAAATCCGATCTAGTATGTACATGATTTTCAAATGTTGTTAATACCTCAGTCGAGAATGGTTGATGTGTGCTAGACCCACTTTCCTTGGATTGATCCTGATAGTCAAGCCAATTCTGAGAATACGTATCCCGTTCACTACAAAGATGTTGTAAATTTTTAAAAATAAGGGTTAAAGAAGGATAATTAAGAAATTTATAGGGAGAAAATAGGGTTTTTTTTTCCGCTGTCCAAATCAAATGAAACTTATATCAATTTAAAGAGGAAAAAATTATGAATTTTGGCGGAAAAAAAATTGTTGTAAAATAATTGAGCTCAAATAATTGGGTTTGAAAATAAAATCTGAAAATCTGGCGGACCAACCAGAGGAAGCCACGTGTAAAAATCAGGAAAAAAAAAACGCTGCGACTCACGCGCCCTGTCTGGCGGTGAGCCGCACGCGCCGATGTCCGCCCTATGAGGGGCTGCCGCGTGTCCAAGCTTGGGGCCCCTTTTTATTCATCAACCGGGTTGAATTTTCTCAACCTTCCAATTCAACCCCCCCCCCTCTCAACTCCACATTGCATGGCCCTCAACTAGTTGAGGGTTTCTCAACCTCCCCCCCCCCCCTCAACTAGTGCATTGTACATGGTCTGAGCACCGCCAAAGAATTAAGGGATAATAAAGTTACAAAATGCGGTGTATGTTTGGTGTTTTTAATTTGAGTGTGTCAGGTCCATTATCGACGTGGCCAATGAAATATTGTCACCCCATTTTGTATCCTTCCTTTTGTAAAGTTCTTTTGTAAACCTTATTGTCCAATAATTAAACGAATTAGGAGTAATTTGTGTATATAAACATGTACTGTATACTTCTCTCTTTAAAAATGTACAAAAATTGTCATTTTAGTTATCCCATTTTAATCTATAAATTTAAAAATAGAAATATATTAATATTTTTTAATTGAAGAAACACACTTGTCATACTCACAACTACTACCGATTTACTATTTCTTATCACACACTCTCTCTCTCTCTCTCTCTCTCTCTCCAACTCACATATTTACACAAACAATACATCATATTTTCAATTATTTTTTTAATTCCTGTGTCAACGCTCATTTTTTGTAAATTATAAAGACACTGAGGAAGTATATAATTCACATGAATACTTAAATAAAATGCATATGTTAATTTTAACATCAAATATGATAACATGGATTACATATCTTAACCTACTTCCTAAATCATTCTTTTACATATTTTCTAAATCATTTAACACAAACTTAACATATTTCTTAAATCATTTTGTTATACATTTGTGATAAATTTATGTTAAATGAGTTAGATATTTTCTAAATCATTTCATATATAAATTAGTTTAATGAGTTATATATTTGTATCAAATAATTTAGAAAATATGTAGATAAAAAAAAAAGAAATAATAGTAAAAATAATGTTATGTCGAATTTTGTAATGGAGTTATAAAAGTTATTATAAATAATATTTGTAAAGGTGTACTACTAATAAGTTAGTATAAAATTTTATTAAAATTGTTAACCACTAAAAATTAAAATTACAGTTTTAGGACAAAAGGGGCATTTTAAACAATGATTTTCAAAAAATGATTAATTTTATAAAACATTTATAATAATACTATCTGAAAGTCAAATTAAATTCATGAGAAATAAGTAAATTCTTGTAAATTATGTAATTAAAATCCATCAAAATTCATGTAATTGTTTTCAAAATTATGTTAACAATAAATTATTAAATAGTCACACAATATTTTTTATAAAATATGTTAGAGTAAATAAAATTTGCAATCCATTTTAACACATGTGATGTTACACATTTTATTTATTATTTATGTGAATTGTATATTTTTTATTTGGTCAAAGACTAAGAAAATCCCTAAAAAAAATTGAGCTTTAGAGAAATACGAGAAATTGGATAAGTTTTAAGGGGTGAAACTGCATTTTTTGAAATATATTTAACTAATTAACTGGAAGAAGGTTCAAATTTCAACAAGAATGTATGTACAAGGTTGTTTATGCTATTTATTTATGTTGGAGGTTTAAATTGCAACGGCAAACTTGTACAAGGTTTTATATGCATTTATCTCCAAAATCAATTAATGATGAGAAAAATGGCCCAACATTTTTATATAATCAAAACTTGGCTAGCTAATTCTGAATGTGAGATAATTGCTCCAACAATTTTTATGTGGTAGTCAAGACTTGGCTAGTTACTTCCCGATGTGGGATAATTACTCTAACACGCCTCCTCACGCGTAGCTTAGCTCTAATACCACAAAAAAGTATGAAATTTCATCTCAAAACTAATTGCTTATGAGTGGAGTGACTCAAAATCTTTATATAATTAAAATTCAGCTAGTTAATTCTCAATGTAAAATAATTGCACAACCACACAACTTTCTTAGAATTTGAATTTTGAAACCATCCCCGTCCCACATCATTTTACTATCTAGCTGGCTAGCTCTTGATTTTAATCTGCAACATTTATATGGTATGTTGGAGTAGAAGACCAACCGGACTAGCGATCAAAGACGATGGAAGAAATCAAGAAAAGCAGCACGGGTGGAGTGGGCGGCCGCCCAAAAAAGGGTGTGCCGTCGTCCAACTGATCAGGATTGTTCCAGGGCTTTTGGTGGAAATACTGGGCGACCGCACAGGTTGATATGTGCGGCCGCACACTATGGCGGGGGAGCAGACTTGGCCAAAACTGTTTGGTTTTAGGTTTCCTTCTTTGACTAGAATTTGGTCTTTATTCTAGGTGTTGGTAGTGGTGCCCTAGGCACGTTTAACAAACGTTGTAATTGTTATCATTTATTTCATATCAATAAAGAGATATTTTGATTATTATTATTGTTCATGTTTACTTATAATAATCTCCGTCCCTAGTACTTGTTAAGCACTAGTATAAAGGCTAAATGATCATGGGGTGATCATGTTAGATTTATGGGTACTTGTTTGGAACAAGGTACTGGACATGACCCGCTGTATGAGATTTATGTCATGGTCTATGTCGTACATATATCTCATATTAGTTATGTCATTTGAATCCTTAGACATAAAGTTATTATAGTCTTCCACTTGATGAACATTGTGTTTGACATATTCAAACGCTACCTTAACACGGTAGTTATAAAGGGTATGATTGGCATAATCGGATTCCCGTTGGGAAGAGTGATAAGCTAAATGGATTTGTCCCTCCACGGAGAGATGTCAAGCTTGGGCCCCTCGAAGGAATGATGTTGATGAAATGTTCGGCCGGACTCAAATGGATTGATTGGATCAATAGCATTTGAATTATCAACATATTCGGAATCGAGAAAGTATTGAACAAGACAAGTTGACTGTTTGACCATGACTTGTGTTCAATGACATCGTGGACAAAAGGATTGTGACATATTCTAAAGGAATGCGAACTTGTATCTAGTTATACTATTTGGGTAGGTATGACGGTTTGCTAGAACCTAATCATATCTTATGGGATCATGTTGAGCCCATTGCCAACTTAGTATAATCCTAGAGGGTCACACACAATAGAACGAATCTTAAATAAGAGGACTATATTGGAATTTAGGGTCGAAGGACCTCAAAGGAATTTCTGGAAAAATTCTGGGCTTCCTGGTCAACCAAGCGGGCGCTTGGGTTGGATCAGGCGGGCGCTTGAATGAATTCTGAAAAGACCTGGGCCTTCTGGTCAAATAAGCGGGCGCCTGGGTTGGACCAGGCGGGCGCCCGGTCTGGCGGCAGAAAAATTCCTAATTCGATTAGGAAAGGTTTTTGGCACAAGTTACCTATTGGGAATAGGTCTTAATTGTGTATAAAAACCCCAATTCGGCCAGACCATCCTTACTAATGTTTTTGTGAGTCTCAAAGAGTTTGAGAGAGATTTTATTTTGTTCTAAGACATCTTTGATTGAGGAACAAAATAATTCACAAATAAATTCCATATAGTTCTTTATTAAATTGTGAAAGTGTGTTTCAAAATTATTGGTCTAGCAACCAAGATCAAGGAGCCTCTTGATATTCGTTCGAAGTGTGGACACCGCTAGAGGGTGAATTTTATCATCTACAAAGTTCGTGATTTTGTCCGTGATAAAGCTTCAAGTTTCTCCACCAAGACCAAAGAAAACTTTGATAGTCATCAAGGGTTAGTTTTTCCTTTATTCATTATGTTGTATTTGATTTAATCATATGAACGGATCCATGGCTTTGGGTTTCTTAAAATTTTAATTGCTATATTTCGCTGCGCATGTTACTACGAAACCCAACACTAGGTTGTGTATATAAGCAGGGTTCCGCCCCATAACTCATTGTAACTCAAGATTTACATATTATAGTGCAAGATCTTGGCTTGGTAGTTCCCCCAGACGTAGTCAAGATTATTGACGAACTGGGTAAACAATTTCTTGTGTTCTTTTGTCTTTGGCTTTAGGTTATTTATTTCTTGTGCTTGTTTGTGGGCTATTAATTTCTTGCGATTTTCTTGGGTTGGAGGGCTTATTCCACAACAACTGGTATCTAGAAACGATCTGGGTTTAATCAGATGATTCGGGTTTATCAAGCAATCAAGAATGGGCAAGGATAAACAAGCGGTGGAGAAATTTGATGGTCTGACTATGCGTTTTGGAGGATGAAAATAGAGGATCTCTTGTATAACAAAGATCTCTATAAGCCTTTAACAGGAGTCAAGCCGGAAAGCGAAAAACAGGAAGATTGGGATCTTATGGGTCGGAAAGCCCTAGGGGTGGTTCGATCTACTTTGTCAAAGTGGATCGCGAAGACTACCAAGAAGGCGAAAACCACCAAGGAGCTATTGGATTATCTTACTGAGAGATTTGAAACTCCATCTGCTGCAAATAAGGTTGATTTGATACGCAAGATGGGTAATCTCAAGATGCAAGAGGGATGATCCGTAGCCAAACAATTCGATGAGTTTATGGATATTATAGACTCATTGGCGGCGTTGGATATTACGTTTGGGGATGAGGTTCATGCTTGTCAATTGCTAGCATCCTTACCAGGAAGTTGGAGCGGAACGGTGACAGCGTTAAATGCTTCAGCGGGTAAGAATAAATTGAAGTATGATGATGTCAAGGACTTTCTTCTAGGCGAGGAAAATCGTATAAAGAAGTTGGGGACACCATCTACTTCGGAATCGGATTTAGCTACAACTAGCAGGGAAAAGCCGGGTAATAGCTTCAAGGGGAGAACTGAATCAAAGGAAAACGTAGGAGGTGGTGAGTACAGGCCTAGGGAGAACAATAATGCACCGAGGGTTGCCAAGGGATCGGTTGAGTGCTATCATTGTAAGGAGTTAGGGCACTACAAGAGAGATTGTCCCATGCGAGGGGATAAATCGGCGAATGTGATAACTGAGGGTGAAGATGTACTGATTCTGAGCGTTAGTAGTGCGCTAGAATCATGGGTGCTGGATTCGGGGGCATCATTCCACTCATGCGGGCATGCAGAGAGATGGAAAATTACACTTCCGGTGATTTCGGTAAGGTCTATCTGGCGGATGGCGAGCCTTTGGAAATCAAGGAGAAGGGGGGTGTCAGAATAGGAGCATCGGACGGGAAGGTCTTACATCTACACGGGGTCAGACACATTCCGGGTTTGAAAAAGAACCTGTTATCAGTTGGGCAGCTGGATGAAGAAGGTTACACGGTAACTTTTAGGTGCAGGAACTGGGTTATTACCAAGGAGGATTCTGAGATCGCCCGGGGTAATAGGGAAGGAAGATTGTATTTGACGAATAACACCAAGGATAGTATCGCGGTGGCGTCAGCCAAGGGTGATACGGATTTATGGCACTGTCGATTGGGTCACATGTGTGAGAAGGAGATGCAGGTACTTTGCTCAAAGGGGAAACTACCGGGTTTGAAGACAGTCAACGTGGGGATTTGCAAAGACTGTGTATTTGACAAACAGGCGAGGAGTAATTTCTCGAGGACTGGTAGGGCTTTGAGGGAAGCAAAGTCAGAATTGGTTCACATGGATTTGTGGGGACCGGCCATGGTAACTTTTCTGGGTGTTGCGTCATATTACATGACCTTCATTGATGATTCTACAAGGAAGGTCTGGGTTTACTTCTTAAAGGGGAAAGATGAAGCTTTCAGGATATTTAAGAAGTGGAAGGCCTTGGTAGAGACACAGACGGGACTCAAGGATAAATGATTGAGGTCTGATAATGGTGGGGAGTATGAGCTCAGGGAGTTCAAGGAATACTGTGATGCGAGTGAGATTCGCATGGATATTCTAAACTCGGGTGGGAGCAAGACGGTTCATGATGACCAAGATCAAGGGGTCACTAAAGATGAACTACATACTCTAGGACCGGATATTCCGCTGCGCAGATCTAACAGAGAGTGTGGATCGGCTAAGGCTCTATGTTTCTCAAGCAAGGAAATGTTGAAGCTGTGTATAGCTTCAACGGGGCTTAAAGACTAGGAGAGGAGGATGGAACTACTATGATCGAGGTGAGCACTATGGCATTAAGGATGAGTTGAAGACGGATACGGGGCTTGTATACGCGGTGGATCTCTAGGTGGGAGATTGTTGGAGTAGAAGACCAACCGGACTAGCGATCAAAGACGATGGAAGAAATCAAGAAAAGCAGCACATGTGGAGTGGGGGGTCACCCAGAAAAGGTTGTGCCGTCGCCCAACTGATCAGGATTGTTCCAGGGCTTTTGGTGGAAATACTGGGCGACCGTACAGGTTGATATGTGCGGCCGCACACCATGGCGGGGGAGCAGACTTGGCCAAAACAGTTTTGTTTTAGGTTTTCTTCTTTGACTAGGATTTGGTCTTTATTCTAGGTTGTGTATATAAGCAGGGTTCCGCCCCATAACTCATTGTAACTCCAGATTTACATATTTTAGTGCAAGATCCTGGCTTAGTAGTGCCCCCAGACGTAGTCAAGATTATTGACGAACTGGGTAAACATATTTTCTTGTATTCTTTTGTCTTTTGCTTTGGGTTATTTATTTCTTGTGCTTGTTTGTGGGCTATTGATTTCTTGCGATTTGCTTGGGTTGGAGGGCTTATTCCACAACATGGTACAGGGGACACCCGGCCCCATTTTACAGTCCACTGGCTAGTAGTTTTTCGATCCTAAAATAATTTTTGTACGCTTCATCTTTTGGTTAATTAGGTGAAATTTGATTAAAACCTAACATTGATTCAATAATCTACATAAAATTATAAAAAGTGTTTATGATTTTCTATTAAGTGTACGACAATTAACAATTTTTACAATTTCATTGTTGAATTTGAGTAATTTTATAGTCAAAATTAAATTAAATTGGCCAAAAATTCAAACATGCGACATTTATTACGAAAACGAGAAGCACTCACTAACCTGTCCCGTTCATGTGCGTAACATTCCGAATATCAATCATTAGATCCAATTTCATAAAAAAATGAACTACATAAATCAAGCAAAATCTATACTATAGTATTTTAAAGTTGGCCAAAACCACTATGGGAATGACACATAAGCAACAAAAGGATTTCTCTTGATCGTGAGGCTTCCATGTGGACGATTGTTCAAATTTCAAAGTCTTTTGACATTCGGCTACCTAGATAATAAGAGTAGTTGATAACAATAGGTATGGAATGGATACTATTGAATCACTTTTCTCTTTACATAAGTTGTATAGAAAACATATATAAAGAGAAGAGTATTCTATAAGAACATGTTAATATCTAATAGAACTCATACTTATATATATATATAATAGAAGTATACATTAGGTAGGTTGTGCATTTAAATGTGTGACTTTTGCCTTTTCAACTAATCAAACTTTATTAATCAAATATTATGATAAAACTAAATGCACTTCAAGTTGGTGCATGAATTACATTAAAAGTGTGACTTTTCAATTGATCAAATTTCATTAATCAAATGATAGGATAAGACAAAATGCATTTCAAGTTAGTGAATGAATTACAATAACTACACCTAAATGAAATAAACTAATAAAGAATATGAAAGATTATATATATTTATTTCAAACATATTTTTTGTAATTCTCCATTCAATACCTATGTTAGCTTGAAGATGAAAGGACCTAAATGACTCTTAATTTTGGGATACATATGGTCTTTCCACGGAATATATAAAATTAAAACGGAATATTGTGTTTATTGTTGTATGACATGAAATACTTTCTCCTACTTCTCTTCTTCTTTATACATTCATGTCAATTGTTCCATTTTTTTTTTAACATTCTATTTCTTAGTCTATGTATATGGTTTAATTTAGCTTTCACTAATTTCTCACAATTTTTTTTTTGTTTCTTTTCCTTTAGGTTGGGAAGATAGTTCTTGGAGAAATTTTGATGAGGAAGAATACATTAGTTTGATTGAGAAAAATTGTATCATTTGAGTAAGTTTCACCTCTATAATTTTTGCATATATTATCTCATTGGATTTCCTCTTATCATTTTATTTTACTATTACCTCCGTCCAAAATAAATATTTATTTGTTCTCTTCATAAAAAAAAAAACACAATATATTTATTTTAAGACGGAATAAGTTTGATTTTACTTTACCCACCAAACTTCTTAGGTATGTGAAGTACTTAGATTCATTTATACAAATTCGTTATAGAACCTGAAAAGGTCGACATAATTTATTTTTTTAATTGATTTGAATATAACCAATTGGTTATTTTTATGATATTTGTTATTTGAATTTAGTTCTGATTTGAGTTTAAAAAATTATTTTACATTTTGGTGAGTTATCCTTTTAATTGCTATGTCTATATATTTGCTTTTTTATCATAATTTTATTTGAGAGTTAATTTTGGTCTTCGTTGATGTTTTATATATTTTGATTATGTTTTACTAAATAATTTTAGTTTATTCTTTATCTTTTACTCCTGATTATGTTTTGGAGTTGTAGATTTTAATACAAATTATGTATATATCAATGTAATACACTTGCAAGTATTAAGTTGCAAAAATGAGTTACCAAGTTATATGAACTTCACATCCATTTTCAACTAGAACTTTTTCTTATTTTTATGTTATTATAATTTTTTTTCTTAAATTTTTTATTGTTAAGTGATCCAATTTTCTTGATGAAAATACATAATTTACATCATTTGTCTTTATATACTTAGAGAGGTAATTATTCAATATATTTAATTTATAATTTTTATTATAAATATCAAATTAATTATATAAATTAAGTTTGTATAGACACATATACACTTTCTATCCCACCATATGAAACTTTACAAAAAGTAGTCTCCATATTTATAAATTACTGATTGATCCATGAAAAGATTATTACTTTATACTATCAAGATAATACTTAATAAAAAAAACCACTCATATTTTTTAAATACCAAATGATGTCGGTCTGTTAGATCCCTTGCGAAGCACGGGATTGTTGCTAGTTATTAATCGGAGATTTGGAAGGCAAATCTATATAATTGTGTACTTCATTCCATTCAGTAGTCTATACAATTAATGTGTTAAAAATTGAGTGATAAAGTTAAATATTTAAGAATTTGAGTTATCTATATTAATATTAATAATGTGTAAAAGTTAGGTTGCTTCAAATAGTACTCTTGTCAAAAGAGAAATAAGGCAATTGCGAGCACTCTCTAAAAAATGAGAAATAAATTTCTTCATCCTGTATGTCGAAATATTTCATTTCTATTTCTTTTCTCCTCTTACTTTCTAATTTAAGCACGCTAAAAAATGGAAGTGGTCATTTTGTATAGGCAAAAACTTAGGTGAGAACATGGAAACCCGTCTCATGGCAGAGACGTTTTTTTACCCATGACCCATGGGGGCGACCCTGCCACGTGGCAGCCTCTCATAGGCCCAAATTTATTTTTTTTAAAAAAAAAATTTACATTATTTTTTTTTGGTTTTTTTTTCGGTTTGTCAAAAGTAATAGTTACTATAACTTAATGTAATGACTGTATACATATAAAGTAACATTGTTTATAAGTAAAAGTAATACATATATACAGAAAAGTAACAATGTTTTTTTCGATGTTTTCTTCGTTTGCCAAAAGTAATACTTATTACAACTAAAATGTAACGAACGTGTTACTTATATGTAACAGTGTTTATACATAATTTGTAACACATATGTGTAGAAAAGTAATAGTATATCTATATGTTTTCAAATAATAAGTTACAATGGGCTCAATTTATCATGATACATGTAAAAGGAGTAAACTACCAAATTGGCCCGCGTACTACTCTAGAATTTCAGTTTTACCTCTGTACTAACGAAATAACAAATGTAACATGCGTACTATTGATAAATTAGCAAAATTAACCAAAATCGTTTAAAATGTTATAAAAGTTAATGAACGTTAGTATTTTAACAGATATTAGTATCAAAAAAATTCAAATTGCCCCATAACCAACTAGACTCCTAACTCCCATAACTGAGTATAAAAATGACCTATTTACCCTCCAATTCCCAACTTTACACTCTATTCACACTAGGAAGGAAAAAAAAAACTCAAATTAAATCCCTAATTAACTGTCTTCTCCCTATTTTTAAAAAAAAATAGTGAGTCCAACTAGATGAGGTCTGGCGACTGTACTAGGGGACTGAAATGACGGAGGGAGAAGGTCTCACCAGTTCTGAGGAGGAGCCAGACAGAAAAATTCTCAACGCCGGCGTGGAAAAGAACAGTGGTCAGAGTTTTTGAATCTGGCCGGACATGAGAGTGAAGACCGGAGGTCTCCTTCCTCACTCTCTTTCTCTCTCCATGCATTCAACTTGTTTGGATTCCATTTCAATGGAATCACTGCCTTCAAATTAACCCACCCATTTCACCTTCTCTCTCTGACAAACCTCATCCTCCCTTTTCTCTCTCTAAAACCCCCAAATCATGTCTGAACCAAACGATGAAGAAACTCGCAATCATCAACCATACGTGACTACTTTCCATATTCCCAAGTCAAGGGATTCAGAATGAGACTCCGCTGCTTCCATGGATCTCGATCTCGATGGTTCCTGGACTATCGATCAGAGCTTTTCTTCTTCGTTTATTCCTGCAGCGCCTTTTCAGATATTGATCTTTGGGTTTGTTTGGAGATGTGTTGGTTTTTGAATTTTATGGATTGGCGACGTTGGTTGTGTGGTTGGCGGTGGCGACAGGGTTGGAATGGCGGTGATGAACTGGGTTACATGGTGGTGGTGATGATTTAGAAAAAGGGTAAATAGGTCATTTTCTCATCAAGTTAAGCAAGCTAGGAGTCTATTTGGTTATGGGGCAATTTGAAATTTTTTGATACTAATATTTGTTAAAATACTAACGTTCGTTAACTTTTAATAACATTTTAAATGGTTTTGGTTAATTTTGCTAATTTATCAATAGTACGCATGTTATATGTGTTATTTTGTTAGTACAGAGGTAAAACTGAAATTCTGGAATAGTACGCGGGTCAATTTGGTAGTTTACTCCATGTAAAAGTATTACATTATCTATAGAAATCTGTTACAATTTCATCTACTAAAGTGTTACATTTACTTGTACAAATAATTACATTCATGTATATAAGTTGTTATTTTTCAAATGTTACTTTCTTTTAAAAAATAAAATCAAAATACACAATATTTTATATTTTTTCAAAAGCACTATTACATTTCAGTATAATGATAATTACATTTAGATATTGTTTGAGTGACATGTAATTATAGTTAGTATTACATTTAAAAAAAATGGGTAAAACGAGCTTTTGTTTTTGTAAAACAGGTGTTACGTTTAATTATGAACAATGTTACTTTATATGTATACAGTCATTACATTAAGTTATGGTAATTATTACTTTTGGTAAACGACGGAAAAACCGATTTTTTTTATTTTTTTTGTAAATGGGTTGCTGCCACGTGGCAGGTTATGCCCCATAGGTCATGGATCCGGGTAAAAAAAAAAACCGTCTCATAGAAGAGACGGGTCATAGTATTCACATGGGAGACTAGCTCTTTTGTATAACGTTCCGATTAAATACTATCCTAGTCTCAAACCAAATACTCCATCCGTCTCACTTTAAGGGTCAAAAAATAGGTGAGTTCAAGAATTAAGGAAAATGTGATGTGTTGTGAGTGTTGATAGTTGGGTAGGAGAGAGAAAGTGGGGTAGAATGCGTTTGATGCATCAAGCACTAGATGCTTGATACTTAATAGAATGTATGGTAATTTGGAGGTAGAATGCATTTGATCACATTGAGCGCTAGCTGTCGAGTGTTGAGTGAGGCTCTTATTCAGCAAGCAAGGATAATGATTCTCAATCATTATGAGGGTGTTGGACATATTCATGTTGGATGAAAGAATTAAATCATTGCATTTTACCTCTAAATTACACTACATTCTATTAAGCATCAACCATCAAGTGCTTGATGCGTCAAACGCAACCTTAGTGAATAATTGTTGTGAGTATGACATGTAGGACCCACTTTCCATTTTAAGATTTTAACTCTTAAAATGAGACGCTCTTTTAAGAAATTTTTGACTCTTAAAATAGGACAGATGGAGTATTTGTTTTTATTTCTAACTAATAATAAAAATAAATATTTATATAATATGAATAATGAATTTTATAAATGGGGGAGTAATAAAACCCATGGGAAGTCACAGAGCATCCATGAGGTCGATGACACATTCATTAATTTAGGTTTCATCTTACAGTGTACGACATTTATTAAATAAAATTGACATGACCAACAAGTGTGATTATTTTAGTGTACGACCTAATGACACAAACCATTTTCTATTTCTAAATAATATTGAAATTTGAAAAGAAAAATGATTTATAAAAGTAATTAAACCTAAAGATTCCCCTTTACTTTACATCCCCATATGTTGAATTCGTGAATCGTAAACGTTTTTTGAAAAATAATAATGGGATTCCCGTGTTTAATTGTTTTTTCTTCAGACCACAAAATCAAATTCATTTACATATCTCCAATTCATTCACAATAAAAAAAAGTCAACAAGTGGAGAGATTAACAAACATGTCACTTATCAAGGATTCGAACCCTGACCTTGCGATAACCAAAGCTCTGATACCATGTTAAGTAACCAACTCCTCTAAAACTTTAAGGTGTTAGAGAGGGCACCTACAATGTATATCAAGCTTCAACAAACAATGTCATGTTCGGTCCAAAATTTGAGACATACAGATTCTACTCTAAGTAAAATTTTGATATTACCTCAATTTGGGATTTAAGAAATCCCACATTGGATAAATGTTGCATTGAGCAATTGATCTACTGGAGAATCTGAATTGACGAAGAGACACCCACCAAACATGCAAAATATGCGAACAAACAATATTTTCATTGTGATAGAATACGAGATTTATTGCAATTAAAAGACGAAAACAAGAACAAACAAACAAACACAGAAATAAACATAGGCTTTCAATGAGGAGATAAATCAACAGCTCTCAACTTCAGAGAAAAACTTATTATATGACAAATTAAATATAATTGAACAAAAAAATATAATTATTTGTAAATTCAACATTAAAATTACATATAATTGTGGTGTTGGAGAATTGGCTAAGGAGATGAAGAAGGCATGGAATTTTGTTCAAAGAGAGGAAGAAGACAATGTTTTTGGGAGATGTTGTGGATTACGGTGTTATATTTTGTAGATTGTTGAATTTTAATTTTAAAATACAACATTATTTTAAAACAAATAAAAATAAAAATATGCATTTATATATATTTTAAGATGGAGAGTGTACAAAATAAAAAACAAACTATTTTAAGCCATGACTAATCAATAAGAATAATACTAGGGGCACAAAAAAGTCATAAAATCTTGCTCACAAAATCATAGGTGTAATGAGTTTATTGGTATTTTTAATTAGAGTGTGGCGGGTCTATTATCGATGCAACCAATAAAATATCGCCACCTCATTTTATGAGCATGATTTTGTGACTTTATTTTGTGTCTCTAGCATTGCTCAATAAACTAATCCACTTCATTATAGTTGCATTACGAAAACTAGGATTAGAGGCTAAGGGGGTCTAAATATCTTTGTTTTAAAAATCGTTTGTCTAGCTTCGCCTAGACGTTAGGCAGTCATAGAACGCCGCAATTAATTCAAATTCTCTTAAGCCATACTACATCCGTTCCAGCACAAGTGACACTTATTTTCTTTCTAGTTCGTCCCAGCACAAGTGACACTACAAAAAATGGAAATGTTTTAATATATTTATATTGAATCAACCCCACCATTTAACCCACTCATTTTCTCTCTTTATTTTCCACCACTTATTTTATTCAACAAATACTACTATTTACCTCACTCATTCTCTTCTTCATTTTCTATCACACATATACTACATTTTCTTAATCTCCGTGTCCCAAAAGTTGGTGTCACTTGTGCCGGGACTGAGGGAGCATATTGAAAAAAAATTGAATTAAATTTTCATTAACAATACCGCAATTAGCTTCAAATTTGTCCCGGGCCCCGCCTACAACTTTTAATATTAGTATTTTCAATGGAAAATTGTATTAAATTTATTGTTAAATACATTTAAATTAATCGTTTGCAAATTCTAATGTCATTTTCAACACTATTTCACTGAGATGTTATATACCCCCCCCCCCGGGTCCCATTTGAAATTGCAAAATGTTGACAATAATTGTCAACTTAATTTCATTTGACCAAGATTATAGAAAATTTGATAATCTTAATAGAAATTTAAAAATTGTTATTGATTACCATTACAAATAGTATCAATAACAATTTTTAAATTTTTATTTAGGTTATCACATTTTCATACCTTCTCTGTCAAAATATAACTATGTTGACCAATTTAGTCAACATTTTGCAATTTTAAATGAGACGGAGGGAGTATGGCTTATTCTCAGTCCCGATTAGACCTCGCTTAGGCCTCTAAACGCTAGCCCCGGCTCCTAGCGGCCGTCTAACGACTTTTAAAACCTTATTAAATATCCCACAAATTCATGAATGTTGCTATCTACACACGTACAGAACATATAAGTAGATCTGTATGTGTGTTCAAACTTCAAATTATATTTATAATGTAAGTGAGTGAAAATTAAGTTAACAAATGTTGTTTTTTTTTTTAATTATAGAAGCATTAGAAGGACAAAGTTATTTAAAACATTATTCCTCATTTCTCATTATTTTCGATTTTGAAAAAGAGACTCTTATTCGGAACTTATCAAAAAAGAAAGTAAGACTCTTATTGTTCTGTGAGTTTATTGCCACTTTGACCTGCGTACTATTAAAAGATTGACGATTTGCCCTCGTACTAAAGAAACTCACACTATGACCTGCGTACTATGGTTTTAATACAAAAGTGCCCAAGGATAACGATGACCCGTTAGAAATCTAACGGGCTGTCAGCATATGTTAAGAATTTAACAGACTTGCAATAAAAAAAAATTCAAATCTGACCTTGACTATGATATTATTGTCATAAAGGTCCAAAAAATATTTATATTTATATTTATTTTTGAAATAATTAGGATTTTTTTTTAATAATTAAGCCCTTATTATTTATTCAAACGCCACCACTGTGACCACTATAACCGCCACCCGCTACCCGCCACCGCCGCACCACCAAAAAATATTTATATTTATTTTTTAAATAATTAGGATAATTTTTTTTAATTGTAAATCAGTTAAATTTTTAACATATGTTGACAGCCCGTTAGATTTCTAACGGGTCATCGTTAACCCTGGGCACTTTTTTATTAAAACTATAGCACGCAGGTCATAGTGTGAGTTTCTTTAGTACGAGGCAAATCGTCAATCTTTTAATAGAATAGTACGTAGGTTTAAGTGGCAATAAACTCATTGTTATGTACAAGAAAAATGAAAGGAGTACTTTTTTGGGGGGTTAATGACAGATTAGGGCCTGAACTGCAGGGGGGTGCGTCTAAAAGGGCCCTGGGTTTTTTTTTCCGCTAGATCAGGGCTCAATATCATAATTTTTCGGCAGTTAAGGGCTTTTTTGACGAAAATCGTTAGAAAAGTCAGTTAAGTGCCATGTGCATGGTACGTGATCGTCAAAATGGATGGGTTTGTAATGAATCTTAGCAATGAAGGACTGTAATGAAATTTCTGAAACTTAGAGGGTTTAAAAATGAAATAAATATTTTTTCTAAATAATCAAGTATATAATAAAATAAGTAATTATCATATATAAAATAAATTTATTAAAAAAATTAAAATTATTAAACAAATTAATCTACTCCCCCCGGTCCAAAATAACTGTCACTTTTGGTCAAACACATGTAAGTTTGACCAATAAATTTAAACAAAAAATAATGATCTTAATAAAAATCTAAAAAATTGATATTAAAAGTATTACTACCTTTGTCCCTAAATGACTGTCCAAATTACTAAAAATCTCAACTTTTTTGTACAATTTGTTAGCAAATATTCATATATAATTTTGTAATCTCCTTTCCAAACATCTAGTTTTACGCATATTAAGAAACCGGTGAAAAAAAAATCGAAAAAAAAAACATTTAGGGACAAAGTTATGTTAAAAAAAGACACTCATTTTGTGACAAATATTTCTTGAAAATAGACACTCATTTAGGGACAGACGAAATATTAATACAATGACAAATTTTAAATTTTTATTAGCATTATTATTTTTTATTTAAATTATTGGTCAAAGTTACATCTGATTGACTAAAAGCGACAATTATTTTGGACCAGAGGGAGTAATAGCTATACTAGTATTAAAAATTATTTTCTAAATAATAATCTAAATTGTCATTTCCCAATCACAAATTCACAATAACCCATCACAAATAATCCCCAGTTCACCTTCCTTCTTCCCGACACCCATGTCCGCCGCCGCCACCACCATCACTACCACCGGACCACCACACCAACACTGCACCTCCACCACCAGACCGCCACCACCGCACCGCCATGACCCCAAACATTACACCACCTCCACCGCAACCATCACCATTATCGCCACCAAACCACCACTGCAGTGCCACCAACAACTTATCTCCGCCAAACTCATCCCCTTCTTCTACAAAATTAAACCCAGAAAGCACCAATCTTCATGTACCCACGAAATTAAACCCAAAATTAAAGATTTGATTCCCGAAGTTAAACCCAAAATCAGGGAGAGATTAAACCCAAAAATCAAAACTTCAAAAATCAAAAATCAAAACTTCAAAAATAAAAAAAGGGAGTTGCTGGGTAGAATGGTTATTGAAGAAGGAGACCAGAAAGAGTGAGAAGGCGGTGATGATTCACCGGAATCTATGGCCGGCGTTTGTGTTCGGCGTCGGAATCTATGGCCGGCGTTTGAAAGAGGCGGCGTTGCTATGGTGTTCGGCGTCGGAGCCTGGAGGGGACTTGACGGTAACCGGTTAGGATGGCCGGGAAAGAGGTCGCCGGTGGAAAGATTGGCCGGAGAAGAAACGGCAAGTGAGGTTAGGGTTAGGGTTTGGAGAGGATGAGAGATTTACTGTGTGTGTGTGTGTGTTTTGTGTGAGAGAGGGAGAGATCTGGAATAAGTTACGGGAAGGGGGGGAGAGGGATTTAGGCATTTTCGGATCTAACCCTTCAAATTTTGAAATTTATAGTTTGACCCTTTTTGACAAATTTTCATTACAAATCCATCCATTTTTATGATCACGTGCGAGGCACATGCGATTTAACTGACTTTTCTAACGATTTCCGTTAAAAAGTCCTTGACTGCCGAAAAATTTAGATATTGAGCCCTGATCTAGCGGAAAAAAAAAAACCCAGGCCCCTTTTAAACGCACCCCTTAGAGTTCAGGCCCTAATCTGTCATTAACCCTTTTTTTTGTGTTGGTCCAAGACCATTTTGGTTATTTATAATACTATGGTAAACAAAAATTATAAATAAATAAATTCTTTCAAAAAAAAAAAAAAATACCAATAAATTAATCTCAATTTTATGTAGGGAAAAAATCAAGAAAATCCAACCTTGTTTTGAGAAATAGTAGCAATAATAAGCTTCTCCCCAGTTATTGCTGATTCTGATTTACACCTTGTAAGAATCAATGGCTTGTCATCTTCAACTCTCCTGCGACTCCCTTCACTATTCCTCCCTTGTAAAATCCCCAAACTACCCTTATCTTCTTGCTCAATTCCAGAAGATGAGCAACAACTGGGTCCCCCTGTTTCTTCTTCTTCTTCTTCTTCTTCTTCTTCTTCTTCTTCTTCTTCCCCTGTCTTTAATGGAGATTCCCAGAATTGATTTGCTAATGAAGATGATCTATACGGTGCAGATCTGCATCTTGTCAATAGAAATGCATTTCTTGGTGGCGAAATTGAAACAAATTCCTCTCTTACTTCTTCTTTTTCAACATCATCTTCAATTTCACCGCCTTCTTGTTCATACTCAACGACGGCGGTGTTCCGGTACTGATTCTTCCGAGTGGAGCTCAATTCCAATGCATTCTCCCTAACGTCGACTCTTTTACAATACCCAGATCGAAAAAACAATGCCCACTTCCTCCAAACGCAGCCTAACCCTCTCAACGATCTGGGTCTGAGCTTCCAGTCACAAAACAGAGTTCGACGAACCCACCAAAAATGGCGGCGGCGGCGGCGGACGCGGCGGTGGTTGGGGGTTTTATTCGATTTCGAAACGGAGCGCCTGACCCGGACTTGGCCAATGCAGCTGACTTTCGGGGAAGAGGGATCTTGATTCGCCTCGATAACTGCGTTTTTCTTGCGGATGAACATGGGGCTGGCACGTGACCTGCTGCTGCTGCTACTCCTGCCACTCTTGTTTCCCACATTGGTTCTCAAGAACCTTAGCATCAATGGAGGTTGGATTATTTTCTCTGTCCTTCCTGGACTTGAAATCGGTTTTTTGGGCAACTTCATTTTTTTTTTCCCTCACTCTGTTTCTCTTACTGTGTGTTCAGTGTGTGTACTGTGTGTTCAGTGTGTGTAAACTATACATATACATACACATATACTCCCTCACCTCACTTGAAACTTATTTATATTTTGGTCCGTCTCTCACACCAGTTTATAATGTGTGTTTTTTAGCTCAAAATACACACAAAACAAGAAAACACACACTTGGTGTTTGTTGATTTGTTGACATTCACTCTCAAGAACACACACAAACACACACTCTTTTTTTTGTGTTTATTTCTCTCTAGGTTTCTTGTTGGAGAGATTTAGTGTGATGTGTTTGTTCTCTTGGTGAAGAGATTCATTTCTTCTTATGGTCCCCAATTAAGTGTACTTCATTGTGTCTTTTTAATAGCAAGTGGGATAAGGAGGAAAATATTGGTGTGATCTCAACTTGGTACACCCAAAAGTTAGAGTTTGGATTAGCGATAATCTTTTAATCTTTCTCATAATTGTGTAATTGTTTTTTGTTTTTTTCAGAAAACAACAACTTCATTTGCATTAATAATATGAATAGAGACTGCACTCCACAAATGTCGGAGGCTCACCCCAAAAATCCATAATAGATTCATTTCTTAACCTACAACAATGACAATTTCGATATAAATCTTAAAACATACGGATTCTACTCAAAGTAAACTTGAAAACTGACTCGATTCGGCATTTAAAAAAAAAAAAAATCCTCCAACGGATAATATTTAGCTTTGAGTACTTGATATGGAGAATTTGGGTTGGCGAATAAACATCCACCAAACATTTCAAAACCCTCGGAACATCCTTGTGCAGCAAAAACAATGACATTTTTTTTTTTGTTTTGAGATGATACGAGATTCGTCATTAAAAATTGAATTGCAATTGCCCCTACAAAAACAAACAAACCAACCAACAAATACACAAATAGTACACAAACACAGACTCTCACGACGGAGAGAAATCAACGACTCTCACAAAGGAAAGAAATCAACTGCTCCAATTTTTTATTTTTTTTTGAAAGACATAATTGTGTAATTGTTTGAAAATAGAAATTGATTAGGAAAATGGACCTATAAGAAATAAGAATGAGAAGAAAAAATAACTTACACATCCAAACGGGGCTTGAACAAAACAAAAATTAGCCTATGAAAAGAAGGGTTAAATTCAATGTTGATTGGGTCAAATATTTCTCATGTAATTGTAATTAAAATAAAAAATTTGAGAAAAAATGGCACAAATGTATCTAAATCTCAGGGGTACGCCATGGATTGAACTCTTTTTTGCGATTATATGTGAAGATTCATGTTAGTCAATCTTAAATTATTTTAGTACTAAAACTTCGTTGTTATTTTTGTTATCACTCCCTCGGTTAAACAGTAAATATTATATTTTTGATTTTTGATTTGTTTTAAGATAAAAGATTTATTTTTAAATAAAAATAAGTAATTATAAAATTAAATAAAAATAAAAATAAGAAATTATAATTATATTAATATATAGGTAATGTGCAATAAAAAAGAGTATTTTATAAAAAAACTCAATAAGTTAAATACAGTACTTATTTTTGAATGGAGTATTTGTATTTCACTGGTGATAGATTGCACGGATGGGTGAGATCAGATCAGATAACAAAGAAACAAAAATGAATAAAATGAAGTCGGACGGTAGATGGGAGGTTGTAGCGTTGTGTTTGTTTTAGTTATGGTAGGACGTTGTACTATCTAAGGCTCCGTTTGTTTCGCGTAAAACAATTTTCGGAAAATGATTTCCCGTAAAATGTTTTCCGGAAAATGAAAATGTTTTCCGGAAAATGACATAAACATGTTTTTGGTTGTTTGGTAAATCTAAAGAAAATGTTTTCCGGAAATATGAAAATAATAATAATTTAATATGAGGAAAATAATAATTATGAGAAAAAATTGAATGTGGGTGGAGATTTTGGGTTGGGGTGGGATGGGTGGTTGTGGGGGGGTGGGGGATAGGGGATGGGGGAGGTGTTCAAAAATAATTTTAATATGAGTTATTTTTTTAATTTTTTTTTTGGGGGTGGGTGGGGTGGTGGGGGTAGTAGGGTAGTTGGGGGGTGGAGGTGTCGCGCCCCAGACCCGTGGTCCTACTTGGCCCCACGCTCGGGACACAATTGGAAGACGTTATAAAACTCTTTAGAAAATTTTTCGAAATATACTTTTAGAAAGTGG
This sequence comes from Campanula takesimana, assembly GCA_026119855.1. Taxonomy (NCBI): domain Eukaryota; kingdom Viridiplantae; phylum Streptophyta; class Magnoliopsida; order Asterales; family Campanulaceae; genus Campanula; species Campanula takesimana. Next base: position 142,241 of record JAOWBW010001760.1, on the reverse strand, counting down.
AACAAAAACACACTTGAAGTTCAAAGACTTCACTTAACTTGAAACAAACTTTTACGAACACTTTCACAACGAAAGTACTTAGCCCGAAGGCTTACAAACTTTTAAACAAATGTACATACACCACATTAACCAAAATATGTGTGACCAAGAAGTACGGGTACTCTACCCAAAGGGTTTACATTTACATAATGTAACCTTCAACAAAACAAGTCCCAACTCTTACCAAACCAACGTCCTCCCGTGCCAAGTGTCCTATCCCCTGGACCCGCCTTTATCTAAAACAGTAAACAAATAAGGGTGAGAATAAATCTCAGTAAGCTACTAAAATGCAACTACGTTACATGCTGATATGATAATCATAAAGAAACTATATCAACAGTAATCATATAGCATATAGCATATAGCACATAACATGAGAGATAACATTAACTCATATACCACAATTAACACATAGCCCACACTCCGGTGGATACCAAGCCAAGGTTTACCCAATAACCATAACCGATGAGAATACCATCTGAGAACCCATCAAAGAAAACCATCTGAGCAGCATAAATAGCTGAAGCCGGGATCCCGAAAACCAAATCATAACCATAATAACCAAAGTTCTCGAATCAAACATAACCATCTGAGAGGTATCAACAAAGCAGCACAATGGCTGATGCCGGTTCCGGAACCAAACAATCACAACAACAACAATAGCGGGAGAAAATGACACGAAGTCATACCCCTAAATGCTCACGCGAGGGAGCGAGTTCATCCCATCCAATGCCAATCTGGACTGGGGAAATAGGTCCAGTGAAAAAGCCTTAATGCTTTCCACCTCCACTCGATAACACCCAAACCTGGGGAAATAGGTCCAGTGGAAAAGCCTTATAGTGAACTTGGCTAGTGTGCCACTATAATTCTTTCCACCTCCACTCGATAACACACAAAACCAGCTGGACTTTCAACAAAGAGCACAGTAATAAATACTTGCTAAAACAACAACAACCGGGGCAATGATTCTAAAATAAGGAACCAAGCCAAACACATCAAAAGATGCAACCACGTTACTTATAAAAGAGTTCACAACATTGACATTAGGTCACAACACAATCCTTTATTAATGACATTAAGTCAAACAACAATCTTGCACACACTTGAACACGATCCTCAACAACCAAGTATGTCGAACCCATTTCTCACACAAGGGATTCCAAAGTAAGAAATACTACGAAAGCATCATAAAGATGTACCACACTTAAAATGAACCTAAACGGTTACATTATTCCAAACTCGATCACAAAGGACCAATTCTACAACAACGGACCATTAATACTCTTTTTGTTATTAAACACCTACTGGATTTCCGTAATATAATATTTAGAACCCAACTGAATAAACCACCTCATCACGTAGTACACAAGAAGAGCTTCGAAACGATAGTTTACACGACTAAATCGGAGTCCGTAAGAAGAAGTTATGGCCTCCGGAAGGTTGAACCATTTTCTGGGAAAAGTGTGCGATCGCCCAAAAATAGTGTGATGCCGCCCAAGACACTCAATTAAGGCCAAATTGCTCCAGAAAGAGTGTGCGATCTCCCACAAAAAGTGTGCAACCGCCCAAACCTCCAAATGTACCAAAATTGCACTCCTTTCATTTCACCGTCTCACAAGTATAAGTACAATTTTATAATATACTATTATACCCGTTTAGGGATACTTCCATTCATTTCCCCGTACCACAAATAATGATACAATTTTTCTAATAATATTTAAATCAAGTTACTATTTTACCGTCTCACGAATAGGAGTATAATTTTTCAATACTTTTTTCAAGTTTCTTCCCAGGAGCAAGGCCATTCATTTCATATTTATCATACGAATACTCCCTTCGTCCCAATTTTACAAGTATCACAAATAAATTATTTTCACAATAATTTCACCACATATCACACATATAGCAAATATATGACCATTTTACTATTTAAGGGGAATTAGTAACTTGCCTATTTCCGGAGAAAGTATAAATGAAATATTTTCTGATCGGGTAGAAATGACCTATTCAACGCCCTGATCATTTTTATATAATTAGTTTCTAAAACGGAGTAATAAATAAAAAGATATAAATTAAAATAGGAAATATACTTACTCCCTTCGTTTCACAGAGAGAATGAAAAAAGAAAGAAAAGGTTTGCTTCTTCTGCGTGCAGAGAGAGAGAAGGAGAAGATAAACTTATTTTTATAAAAATCTTTACCCAATTTACACTTTAGTCCCTCAACTTTCAAGTTGAACAAATAAACCCCTAAACTTATATTTTCACTAAGGACCCTAAGGTTTCAACTTAATCATTTAACTCCTTTAACCATTATTACTACTAACAAAATAAATAACACAATTAAGCAAATAATATAAGCAAATCATAAAATGTGATGCAACACATAAAATGCACACATAAGTTCAAATTAAAATTCTCAAAAATATAAAATAAATAGGAACGGGTTTTGGGGTCGTTACAGGAGGTGTTCTTTTTTTTTTTTAATGAGTGAAAAGAAGTTTTTTTTTTTTTTTTTTTTTTTTTTTGTGGGGTGGGGGGGTGGGTGGGGTGCTGGGGTAGTTGGGGCTGGTGGAGATGTTCATTTTTTTTAATATGAGTGAAAAAAAGTTTTTTTTTTTTTGGTGGGGTGGGGTGGGGTGGGTGCTGGGGTAGTTGGGGGGTGGTGGAGATGTTCAATTTTTTTTTTAATATGAGTGAAAAGAAGTTTTTTTTTTTGGTGGGGTGGTGGGGTAGGGTGGGGGTGGGGTGGGTGCTGGGGTAGTGGGGGTGGTGGAGATATTCATTTTTTTTTTTTAATATGAGTGAAAAGTTTTTTTTTTTTTTTTTGGTGGGGTGGGGGGTAGGGTGGGGGTGGGGTGGGGTGGTGGGGTAGGGTGGGGGTGGGTGCTGGGGTGGTGGGGGTGGTGGATATGATGGATGAAAAGGGTGGTGTTAGAGGTGTAGTGGGTAGGGTGGGGTTTTATGGAGAGTTGGGTGTGAGTGAGAGAGTTAACATTTTCCGGAAAATGATTTACTTAGTAAAAATCCGTAAGTCATTTTACTTAGAAAAGAGGGAAAACCATTTTCCAGAAAATATTTTCCTCATTTTCCGGTGCGTAACAAACACCGGAAAATGGGGAAAACATTTTCCGGAAGTTATTTTACGCGAAACAAACGGTGCCTAATACTCCCTTTGTTTCTAAATGAGTCTCCATTTTCAAAAATCTTTGTCTCAAAATGAGTGTTTTTTTTTAACATAACTTTGTCCCTAAATATATTTTTTCACCGGTCTCTTTATACTTGCAAAACTAAATGTTTGGAAAGGAGATTCCAAGATTATATATGAATCTTTGCCACCAAATTGTACAAAAGTTGAGATTTTCAGATGTCACTTAAAATGAAATTTGGACACTCATTTAGGGACAGAGGTAATATCAGTTATGGTAGGACGTTGTAATATCTATTAAGGGCATTTCCAATGCATAGAGTTAAATCATATTATATATGATCCTTCAAAAAAAAATCATAGTATATGTTAAAATTAAAATTTAATATTTATGATACTATTTATAAGATATAAGATTATTATTTTCAATGGTAGGTATTAAAATAATAATTTATGATTATTATTTTTCACACTTAATATTTTAAGGCATCTCCAATGCATGGAGTTAAGTCGTAAGTATCAAAATCTAATTTTGATACCTATGAAATTATTCACAGAGTATCAAATTATCATTTCCAATGGTAGGTATCAAATTAATAATTTAATTTTGTTATTTTTCACTTTTATTATTTTTAATAATTAAATATAAATATTGTTAGATAACAATTGAAACGAATGAATTTAAAATAAAATATTTATACTAAATAGATAAAAGTTGTTTTCTTTTCGATAGACAAATTAATAATTAATTTTGTATTTTATAAATAAACAAAAAATAAAACAAAATAAAATGTACTCCCTCCTTCCCAGAGTATATGTCCACCTTTTCTTTTTAGTCTGTCCCAGAGTATATGTCCACTTCCTTAAATGGCAAAGAATCTTTACTATTCCTCACACTCATTCTCTCTCCTACTTACTTTTACCCTCACAACACCAATCAACTTACTATTCCCTCCACTCATTATCTCTCTTACTTTACTTTTATACTCACAACACTTACATCACATCCACCATTTCTTAATTTCCGTATAAATGAGAGGGTGGACATATACTCTGTGAAGGAGGGAGTAAATGTTAAACAAATAATTAATTGATATAAAAAGATACTACTCGTCAAAGTAAATGAGTTAAGCGAGATACCAAATTTAGTACATTCTCTAACTCTTCATCAAAATTTGGTACTTAGGATATTTAGTAGGGTTAATGACAATTTAGGACCTGAACTGCAGGGGTGCGTCTAAAAGGGGCCTGAGTTTTTTTTCTTTCGCTAGATCAGGGCTCAATATCTTAATTTTTCGGCAGTTAAGAGCTTTTTGACGGAAATCGTTAGAAAAGTCAGTTAAGTGCCATGTGCATGGCACGTGATCGTCAAAATGGATGGGTTTGTAATGAATATTAGCAATGAAGGACTTTAATGAAATTTTTGAAACTTAGAGGGTTTAAAAATGAAATAAATATTTTTTCTAAATAATCAAGTATATAATAAAATAAATAATTATCATATATAAAATAAATTTATTTAAAAAATCAAAATTATTAAACAAATTAATCTAATAGCTATATTAAATATAAAAGGATTTAGATTATTTTCTAAATAATAAATTTAAAATAAAGAAATTATAAATAAATTTAAATTTCATTCTATGAACAAACTCCCTCTGTCCCACTCGAAATAGGACGTTTTGCCATTTTGGGTATCCCACTCGAAATAGGACATCCCAAAATGGAAAGCTTTTATTACTTTTTTATTAGTAGAACCCACTTGTCATACTCACAATTTCTTTTCATTTATTATTCCCCACCCACTTTCTCTCTCCTTCATACTCACAACACCTACTTTTCAAATAACTTTTTATAATAAAATATTATTATTCATTAATCCCCGTGTCGGGACCAAGAATCCTATTTCAGATGGGACGGAGGGAGTATATAGTATGTAAACTACCTTGTTTAATTAAAAAAAATGAAAAAAAAAAACCCACCTTCATCCCTACCAATCTACCCCTTCCCAGACTCCCCTATCCAACCCAGCAACCCTTATCCCCTCTCAACTAAATCCCTCCATTGCTGCCTTCTTCATCTTCCCCATTCTTATTTAAAAGGATTAATTACAATTTAATAGAAACTTTAACAAAGTAAATTAAAAAAAAAAAAAAAAAAAAAAAGAAACCCAGCAAGAACAGTAAGGTGCCGGACTTGATGTCGACAATGGCGTCGGCTTCGAAATCTTTCCGCCATTGGAGGCATTTGAGGGTGAATCGTTTTGTTCTTGTTGCGAATTTTGAGGTCTTTTAATTCTATTTCTGGGGTTTTAAGCAAACCCACCTGGAAAAACCTCCACATTGTCGATGATTTTCGATTGTGGGTAACTGTCGGGTTTTTGATCGGAATTCGGATTTGAGGAGTCGGAATTGGGTGGGAATGGAATTGATTTCTGATTTTGGGTTTGTAATTTGTGGTGGTAGAGGCACTGCCGCTGCTAGCCGAATTGTGACTCCCAATGCTGCTGCTTCTGCTACTAAAACCGCTGGCTGAACAATGGTGATGGTCCATGGACATGGACCGTGAAATGAACCGGTGGATGTTATCTTGCCGGAATTTGGCCAGGCCGCTGTCGGAGGCGGAGCTGATATTGTGCGTCAAAGGGGGAGAAGGAGGGGTAGGGTTTTGTTTTGGATTTAACCCTTCAAATTTTAAAATTTACAGTTTGACCCTTTTTGACAACTTTTCATTACAAACTCATCCATTTTGACGATCACGTGCCATGCACATGGCACTTAACTGACTTTTCTAACGATTTCCGTCAAAAAGCCCTTAACTGCCGAAAAATTAAGATATTGAGCCCTGATGTAGCGGGAAAAAAAACCCAGGCCCCTTTTAGACGCACCCCCCTACAGTTCAGGCCCTAAATTGTCATTAACCCTGTTTAGTATTGGAGATGTTAAGACTTTCACGTAGGTATCGAAATTTGATTTTGATCCCACTCTAAGAGTTGCCCTAAATAAATCTCTAGAGTCAAATGTCAATCAGGCTTCCTTGATTAAGTATCCGATTATATCATTACCCACATTTAAAAAGGAAAATTTAAATTGAAAAGTGCATTTGTCCTTTTTTATTTAATTAATTTTTAAAAAATTAACAAAATTAAAAAGAAATTCTAGGGAGATACTTTATTGACTAAAATTCTGTTTATGGGGTTATTCCCCTAGAGCCCCTCGTATAATCTTAATAGAATTTAAATGACAAATCTTTTATATTCCAAACTAATATTTTGAACCAAATCAAACTTCATAGACACACTTCATTGCTGTCATATTTCTGTTAAATTTGACCTAGATAACGAGCAATTTGAGTTTGTACCACTATTGCAACGCCAAACTAAAGCACTCTCCTTCACCAGATCTACCTTCGTCAACCCCCTCCTACAGGCTTTCGTCAATTTGGTCGAGGGCAGCTGAAAGTATTGACTTTTTTGGGAAAATGAGAGAAAGTTGCATCGTTATTGCTACCCCCTATCATCTCTTAAACTCCAAGTAATAGATTTTGTTCGAGTAACAAGATATTCTATCCATCTTCTTACAAGATGTGTCTTTATGAGGAAGATGGTTATGTGTTATGAATATATGGTGGCACCAAGCAGCTAGTTGGTGGAAACCTATCATGGGAGTTTTTGATAGCTTGACCTTATCAATAGAACTTCAATTAGTATTGTAACCGCTTTCATCTCTTAAATGAAAATCTAAGTAGCATAAATGTGCAAGAAACGAACCGAAAATGATGAGGTTCATGGATGTATTAGAAATTTGGTCTGTGTGTTCAAGAATGAGAGGTGTTCGATACGCACAATATTTCAATATGTTCCAAACGAACATGAAAAAAATAATTTATTCTAGTAATGAACTCAATTTGTATTTGAAATATGAAAATTTATGTCTTATAGGTCTTCAATCAGACTTTTAACTATCATTGATATAGATGAACCATATGATTTATTCATCATTATATTTGGGGGTTTCGGTTTTCATTTTATGTTTTTTTTTCCGAGTCTTATAGTTGAATTATCAGAGTTATTTTAGTCTAATAGTTCTAATATAAGAGTGGAATGGTACTTGGCTATAAGTGATGGGGCGCACTTGTTGTGCAGTGGCAGTATTGTGGATTTCGAACCGCTCCACCGAGCGGTTAGCTCCACCCCAGTCCACCTAATGGCTCCGATTAGAGCCACCTCATTTTTCTTTGTGTTCGACGGATGAGATGTGTCCGAGCTCGGTAGGACCCACAAAAAATTGAAATCATTTTAGCCGCACAGATGATGAGCTCGCCTATATGGCCTCGATCTGAACATTGGGTGAAGGGGTGGAGCTAATTTGGGTGGAGCGGTTCCGGGTCTCAGTATTGTAAATAACTAATGGCAGCTGCGTGTTTTTGTAATGAAGTTCTTTTATGACATTTTGAAAATGCGTTGTCTTTGTAACATTATGCTTAAGGTGGAGGGCCCTAGGGTCAGTCAGTTTATTTATTCAATACATTTCCTATTTTCTAACTTCAAAATTATTTATATTTGATCATCACATTATATACTTTAAAAAATAGGAAAAATTTCCCAAAAGTCCTCTAAACAAAACAAATTTCCTAAAAAGGACATGCATTTTAGTTTATTTCTCTCGGGTCCACTAGATGGAACATTTATTGCCATTAGATCGTTGGTCTTTTTATTAAAATATTGTATTCCCGAAATTACCCCTCCCACCCAACCCTAAAACCCTCCAACCTCCACACAGTCTGCTTCTCCATTTTCATTTTTCTTTCTCTCTCTAAGATTTCTCTCTCTCCACACCTCTTCTCTATCTCTCCAACATCCGATAACTTCTCCGGTGCCGCCACACCACCGCTACACCACCAGTACACTGACACATCTTCTCCTCTCTAGATCTGACGAATTCAACAACCTGAATAGCCGAGATCCAGCCGGCGAACTGCAGACCAGCCGGCGAATCTAACCGGCGAATGCAGATCCAGCCGAAAAATTGCAGATCTAGCCAGAGAGTTGAAGATATCTAAAATACTCTCTCTTTCTCAGCCTCCCCTACTCCGATTTAACACCACCATCTCCGGTGAATCTAACAAGAGAAGGAGGTAGATACAAAGAAGAAAGCAGATGGAGATGAAGTGGTCGGTGGTGGAGGAATGGTGGCCGGAGATGAAGGAGGAGACGGAGCGGCGGTGAATGGAGTTTGGAGCAGTCCGTGGTGAAGTAGATCTAGATAGACGGAGGAGTTGATGTGTTCACGGTGGGGGAGTTTGACTCATTAGTGCGATTTTGAAATGTATGGAGATGGTGAATAAGAATCCATGTCATTCTCTCTCTAGAAACGGTGGAAACGAAAAAGAAATTAATGAGAGAGGGGGAGTCGTGGATGTTTGTGTAGAGATTCAGAGAAGTCTCCTGGGTTAAACCAAAGGTCAATAATTTTGTTAGAAATTAATGCGAGAGGGGGAGTGGTGGTTTACAGCTGTTATTTGTCAAAAGTGATTTTCAATCAAAATGCCAGTAAAGTCGAAAGCCGTGGACCTTTCCATTTGATGACTACTCCACTTGCAGTATTCAAGAACTTTGTTTGTATGTAGGTTTAAAATGTGTACTGTACTATGGATTGTGCTTAAAAATGTGTATGTAGGTGAGATAAAGTCATGTTTTATTATTTTGTTTGCTGTTTCATTTAAATGAATTCTTATTAACAAAATTATATTGAAATTATTAGTTTGCTTGCAATGATTTTTTTTACATAACAAATGAGATTATTTATTTGAATTTATATAAAATACATATAATTTTTGAAAAAATAAAAAAGTGCGGTAAACCCGGTACGGTGCGCCGGTACGTTCCGGTACCGGTACGTCCCGTTCCAATAACAAAACCGGTGCACTTGCCGGGACGGGATTCACAACTATGTACAAAATGCAACCCTCTTTGGTTTTCAGATTAGAGTGAAATTGTTATTTGATATGTAACATCTCTCTGATTTATTTAGTTGTATTTGGTATTATTTTTGGGTTGATGTTAGTTTCAATTTCTGTTGTAAATAATGAGATTTGGAATTGTTGTATGAACTTGAAATATGTATTGGATTACCGGCCTATGAAATTGAAAAATGTTTTGGATTTGTAGTATAGGAAATTGAAACTTTTTCAAGTATTGGGTGTTCATTTTGATGATCTCCCACTACGATTTGAAAGAATGTTGATTGAAAACAATTGAATTTGAGAAAAAATTGGAGCAAGTGGCGAAGCTGCTTTTTCCATGTTAGATGAAAATTAGGATGAGAGAAAGAGCAGTTTGATTTTTACAAATTTTAATGTTCTCGTACTATTTTATGGTTTGGTGTTATTTTTTTATTTTAGTTTTTGAAAATGTGACTATCAAATGTTGGTGATTTATTGTAAGAGTTGTGACCCAAAGCTAAATTTTGGTATGAAAGATGTGTCACAAAGCTAAAATTTGGTCTCAGAGATAACTCTAAAAAATACTCCCTCCATCTCATTTTTAAGAGTAAAAAAATGAGTGTGTTTCAAGAATTAAGAAAAAAGTAATGTGTTGTGAGTGTTGATAGTTGAGTAGGAGAGAGAAAGTTGGGTAGAGAAGAGTTAGTGGATAATTGTTGTGAGTATGACATGTAGGACACACTTTGTATTTTAGGATTTTGAGTCTTAAAATGAGACGACCTTTAAGATTTTTTTTTTATTCTTATAATGGGACGGAGGGGGTAATTTTTTTTTTCTCCCCAAATAATCAACATTTTTGCTCTGTGAGTTATCTCATAAAGCTGATTTTTTTGGTGCTTTTTAGTTACTTTTTTTTGGTTGAAGGTTGTATGAGATATGTCTCAGAACAATTTTATAAGTCTGAGACATGGCTCTCGATGTATAATACTACTCCCTCCATCTGTCATGCAATAACTGTCATATTTAATAACTCAATATTTTTAAGCTTTTGGTTATGTTACTTTGATTGCCCCAATCTATATAGGACATGGCTCTTAGTGTTTTTATACCTCCGTGACATAGTTCTAAGTGTTTTTATAGGTATGAGACATGTCTCTCAGTGTTTTTATAGGTCTGCGACACATCTCTCAGTGTTTCTATAGGTCTGAGATATGTCTCTCAGTGTTTTTGTAGGTCTGAGACACGTCTCTCAGTGTTTTGATAGGTCTGAGACACGTCTCTCAGTGTTTTTATAGGTTTGAGATATATCTCTCAGTGTTTTTATAGGTCTGAGACACTTGTCTCAATATTTTTATAGGTTTGTGACATAGCTCTCAGTGTTTTTATATGTATATGACATGTATCTCAGTGTTTTTATAAGTCGGAGACATGACTCTCAATGTTTTTATAGGTTTGAGACATGGATATCAATGTTTTTATTGGTCTACGACATGGCTCTTAGTGTTTTAACAAGTGTAAGACATGGCTATAGGTCTGCGACATCTCTCTTAGTGTTTTTATAGATATGCGACATGGCTCTCAGTGTTTTTATAGGTATGTGACTTGTCTCTCAGTGTTTTTATAAGTATGTGACATGCCTGTCAGTATTTTTATAGGTCTGCGACACGTTTCTCAGTGTTTTAAAGGTTTGCGACATAGTTCTAAGTGGTTTTTATATGTATGTGACATGTCTCTCAGTGTTTTTATAGGTCTGTGACACGCTTCTCAGTGTTTCTATAGGTCTGAGATATGTCTTTCAGTGTTTTTATAGGTCTGAGATACGTCTCTCAGTATTTTATAGGTCTGAGACACGACTCTCAGTGTTTTTATAGGTTTGAGATACGTCTCTCAGTGTTTTTATAGGTCTGAGACACTTGTCTCAGTATTTTTATAGGTCTGTGACATAGCTCTCAGTGTTTTTATATGTATGTTACATGTATCTTATTGTTTTTACAAGTCGGAGACATGTCTCAATGTTTTTATAGGTTTGTGACATGTATCTCAGAGTTTTTATAGGTCTGCGGCATGACTCTCAGTGTTTTTAGAGGTATGCGATATGTTTCTAAATGTTTTTATGTGTATGTGACATGTCTCTCAGTGTTTTTATAGGTATGTGACGTGATTCTAAGTGTTCTTATGTGTATGTGACATGTCTCTCAGTGTTTTTATAGGTATGTGACGTGGTTCTAAGTGTTTTTATGTGTATGTGACATATCTCTCAGTGTTTTTATAGGTATGTGACGTGGTTCTAAGTGTTTTAATTGGCATGTGACATGGTTCCAAGTGTTTTTATAGGTATGTGATATGGTTCTAAGTGTTTTTATTGGTGTGTGACATGGCTCTAAGTGTTTTTATAAGTATGTGATATGCTTCTAAGTGTTTTTATAGGTATGTGACATGACTTTCAATGTTTTTATAGGCATGCGATATGTCCCTCAGTTTTTTTATACATTTATGATATGACTTTTAGTGTTTTTATAGGTTTGAGACATGATTCTCAGTGTTTCTAAGAGTGTGAGACATGAATCTCAGAGCGGGATGAAAATATGACCTGAAAATATGGCTTGGAAAGGGGGAGCACCCTTATAAGGGGTAGTTAGGGGTATTCTTGGCTATTTTTGTTCTTTGGGTTTTTGAGTAATTAGAAAAATATTGTGTCTTCTTTAGAAATAAAAGTTAGAATGAAGGGCTTTTAAGAAAATGTCCCTAAAAAATATTCCTTTTGTCCCTAAATAAATGTCATTTTTTTTAAAAAAAAATGTTCCAGAATGAATGACTTTTTTTGAAAAAAAAACTTTGTCCTAGACCTTTTTTTTAACAATTTTTTTTCACTAGTCTCTTTATACTTCCAAAACTAAATATTTGGAAAGATGATTACATGATTTTATATGAATCTTTGCCACTAAATTGTATGACACATGAAGATTTTCATATATCCCTTTAATGAATTTTGGTCATCACTTAAAGACAGAGGGAGTACCTCATTTAATAATTAATTAATTTTATAGGGTATACTCCACCAAATAATCTTTAAATGGTAGTTAAATACTCCCTATGTCTCATTTTAAATTTCAAAAAAAAATCGAAAATTTTATCCCATCTTAAAGTTTAAAATACTAAAATGATTTTTTTTTATTACTACTTCTTTAGTTATTGACACCACATGTCATAATACTCATAACAATTACTATATGCTATTACTAACTATTCTCCACCTTAACTTTTTTTTTTGGGAGGGGCTATTTCCACTACATTATTTACTAATCCACTACATCTACTAAAACTATCTAATGACTTGACAAATTTACCCTTACATTTAATTCACTTTCATCTAAACTAGATTCATTTTTCCATAGTTAACTATTTAATTATAGAAGTTTTTTCCCTTTTCTTTGACTTCCCAAATCATTTTCCTAATAGTGCCTAAAAATATATTTTCAATTTTTTTAAGCATGAATAGATTAGAATACGCCTAATATTATTTCATCTTTATTTTAAAACTACAATAATAACTAATAAGTAGAAAAAAGATACTCCCACTATCCGGCAATAAATGTAGCCGTTTTTTGAATGTTAGTACGAAGAAACTTTGAGTAATAACTTTAAGTTGATATAATTATTCCAATTAAAATTTAAAAATTGTTATTGATATTATTTATATTGATGTATCAATAAAAAAAATACAATTTTATTAGAATAATCAAATCAACCTAAATATATTGCTCAAAGTTCCTTCGTAATAACATCGAAAAAACGGAGAGTAGATTTTAACTCTCACTCGTTTTTCTTATATAGATTACTTATTGTAAGAGACAATTATCCCATATTTTCTAAAGAGAGAAATATGAACCGGTATATAGACTTGAGGAGTTACTCCCCTTATCACCAATTGGTTTTAAGGTGGAACCTCCAATATAGTCCATTGCCGTCCCAATCCAGCTCATGCTAACATTCGGGCCTCTCGCTTCTTCTTACCACATCTCTAATTCTAAGATGGTATCAGAGTCACCGATCTATGGTGGCCTGACTTCCGCTGCTTCTACATGGGACACGTGCAGACCCAACGGCCCACGATTCTGCTCCGCGCCACCCGATTAACAAGTCCACGTTGTAAGCCTTGGCAAAGCCCGGCTACACGTGAGGGGGCGTGTAAGAGACAATTATCCCACATCTTCTAAAGAGAGAAATATGGACCGGTATATAGACTTGAGGAGTTACTACCCTTATCACCAATTGGTTTTAAGGTGGAACCTCCAATATAGTCCATTGCCGGCCCAGTCCAGCCCATGCTAACACTCGGGCCTCTCACTTCTTCTTACCCCATCTCTAATTCTAAGATGGTATCAGAGCCACCGATCTATGGTGGACTGACTTCCGCTGCTTCTACATGGGACACGTGCAGGCCCAACGGCCCACGATTCTGCTCCGCGCCACCCGATTAACAAGTCCACGTTGTAAGCCTTGGCAAAGCCCGGCTACACGTGAGGGGGCGTGTAAGAGTCAATTATCCCACATCTTCTAAAGAGAGAAATATGGACCGGTATATAGACTTGAGGAGTTACTCCCCTTATCACCAATTAGTTTTAAGGTGGAACCTCCAACATAGTCCATTGCCGGCCCAGTCCAGCCCATGCTAACACTCGAGCCTCTCGTTTCTTCACGCATACATGGACACCGGTACCACTTCACACATGACCAGGACCTCAGGTAATCTCACGTCATATTTTAATTTGAGCAATCACCACAAACATTTAGAGAAATTGTGTGCATCGCCGTCTCAATATCCGTGGGCATGTAGGGGGATCCATATTCTGAGGGACCGTGAACATTGTAGGATTGGGCTGGTCTCTGACCTAGAACTCCATTTGGGCTAGGTGTTAGTGGACGGGCCCAAGAAGTAGTTGGATAGGGACAAGGTGGTGCAGCCCACTGATTTGGAGTCCAAACATTCGGGTAACCTGGAGAATAGGGCCACCATTGTGTTGTTGTCTGCCCTTGCTGAGGATTAGCCAACGGTGGAGTGCCTCGACCTCGGCCTTGGGTTCGACCCCCACCACCATCCTGAGATCGTCCCCGACCATTATTCCGGTTCCCTTGATTATGCCAGCTGTTTCTCCGCCCACGACCGCCGCCCTGGTTGTTCCCATTCTGAGAATTATGAGGCTGACCATGGCTGACAGAAGACCTCCCTTCATCGACTCTACCGTGTGAGGCCCAAAAGCCAAATTTACAGCAGCCGTGGCCATGCTTGCTTGGCTTTGCGGGACTCCTCCATTACTAGCTTTGAACGAACCTCGTAGAAAGTGGGAAGCGGATTGCTTTGTTGAATGATGGAGGCCACACTATCGTAACTTTCATTCAACCCCGCTATTGTCTGAAGCACCATTCTGTTATTCGAGACCGGGGCGTCAACATTTGCTAATTGATCAGCAAGGTTCTTGAGCTCTTTACAATAGGCAGAAATACTAGAAAAATTGTCCAACATTACTTGGGAGAACTGATTCTCTAGTTGGACTGCTCGAGAGTGTTTGTTGTCAATAAAAATACCTTCCAATCTTGCCCAAGTTTGCTGTACAGTGGAACCGGGCTCAAGAACGGTTTGCAGCAGATCCGGTGAAATCGTTCCATAGATCCATTGGAGGACAAGCGAGTCCAACCGCTTCCACAAAACATTGTCCGCCTTCTCAGTCGCCTCCGATGATTCAGCATCCTTGCCCTTGTCATTCGAAGGAGGTGGGATGATATGGTCAATCACCAAAAAAACATTACAATGAATCCGGAAAAGCTCCGCCCATGTGACATATTTGCCACTTTCCGGTTCAAGGGTAACAGGAATAAAGTTTCTGATGTTACTCACGGTAAAAGCCGGATGTAACGGTGTCTGGGCAGCCATAGAGATATCAAGAATCGAGAGACAATAAGAAAGAGAAGACGAGAGGGGAGATGGCTGTGTTTGACAGACTCAATGATACCATAAAGGAAAACACTCCTTCAAATCCGGGCCACCCCACTCCTCTCCGTCAACCTTCTCTGCTCTTTCTCCTCGTTTGTGGCACAATCGTCTAGGACATCCCGGGCCACCAGTTTTTCGTTCTCTTGGTCTTAATAATTTTATTCCTTGTAAGACTTCTAATATTGATGGCATTTGTGAATCTTGTGTTTTGGGAAAGCATGTTAAATTGCCTTTTTTTCCGTCTACTTCTAGCACTCTTCTCCCTTTTGATATTGTGCATGGTAATTTATGGACCTCTCCTGTTCCTAGCTCTTCGGGTCATAAGTATTATCTATTGCTTATTGATGACCTTACAGATTTCTTATGGACATTTCCCATTGGGAAAAAGTCCGAGGTTCCGCGTCTCTTTCTTTTTTAGCAAGTATATACTTACCCAATTTGAGCGTAACATCAAATGTTTTCAATGTGATAACGGGCGGGAGTTTGACAATGAACAATTTAAATCTTTTTTTCGTGCCAATGGTCTCAGTTTTCGATTCTCATGTCCCCACACTTCCCCTAAAAATGGGAAAGCCGAACGTACCATTAGAACCATTAATAATTTGGTACGGACCCTTCTTACCCATGCTTCTTTACCCTTTCATTTTTGGCATCATGCCTTGGCCATGGCAACTTATCTTCTTAATATTATCCCTCATAAGGGTCTTCTAAATAAATCACCAACTCAATGTTTATATTTTCGGGCCCCATCTTATGACCACTTACGTGTGTTCGGTTGTTTGTGCTTTCCTCTTACTCCCTCTACCACAATTCACAAACTCCATCCTCGCTCTAATCCATGTGTATTTTTGGGATTTCCATCGAACCAACGGGGGTACAAATGCTATGATATGTCCACCAATAAAATAATCATTTCTAGGCATGTTGTGTTTGATGAACATACTTTTCCATTTGCCAAACAAAAAATCCCAGCCACTGTTGCTCCGCCCCCTCTCAATTCATCTGTGGATTCAACATTTAATCCTGTTGGGTATGCTTATTTCTTAACCCTCCCAATTATGTTAGAATTGATTGATACCATCACCTAAGTATTTTGTGGACTTTAGGATCCTTTGTAAGAAGTTTTATAACTTCTATTTTTAGCTAAGTCCAATTTTATAGAATAGGCTTAGCGGTTAGGGCTTGCTTAGAATTGAGATTTCATTTACTGAAGACCAAGTATAATGCGCATGACATTTCGTGCGCAGCACATTTCATGCGCAGAACATTACCTGCTCATTCTCCGCGCGCATAGCATTACCTGCTTATTCTCCGCGCGCATAGCATCTCTTCATTCTCTATATGCATGACTTCTATGAGCATAGCAGATTAACTTGGTCCTTATGCTTATCTTTCAACAACCTCATATTCTTGAAGCTTGGAGTTCTAAGCAAGACTGTGGTCTCTGCGCAGGACTTCCTTGCGCAGGACATCACTGCGCAGGTCTCCTCTGCGCAGCATTCAACCTTGCACAGTTTTCAATGCATTCAGATCACCTAACTTGGAAAGCGCTTAGAAGATGCACGCTTATTAAAAATGCCGAGGTGTGCAGAAACGACAAAGCAAGCACACTCAGCAGATCCAACGGTGGAGACGCGCTCAAGAGAAATATTTTTGAATGAAGACAGCTGTCATCCTTCTAGAAAAAGTTTTTGAATTTGGTCTTCATGCTCAGTCTCCAACGGCTCTAAATCACCTGCGCACCAATCACTTTGTGCCAGGTCATCAACCTTGATCAGAGCTCCAGCGGCTATAAAGGACACCTGCGCACCAATCCTATTGTGCCAGCTCATCGTCCTTGCACAGAGCACCAACGGCTAGTTTTAAGCTCTCTGCTATAAATAGCCTGCTCATCTTCATTTCCAAGTTGCTAGAGTTTGTGCTTTCATAAGAATCACTGAAGTTCTGAAGATTGCTGCTTATATTCCCAGATTCAAGATCAACCTTCAACCTTCATACCTTCAAACTCCAAGCCCAGATCCTATAAGCCTTATATCACCAGAATTCTTCATGCTCTTCATCTCATAGATTCATAGAGCCCAGAATTTCTGAACACACACACACCTCTTGAAGCTTTGATTATTTCGATCATACTTCTAGAGATACACCGGTTTAGTCTAGGATTTGCTCTTCGTAGATTATAGATCTTTGAGTTAGTTTGATCTACATTGTTGTATCTTCTAACTCTCTCGTATAATAAGATCTCCATTAGAAAATCCAAGACTAACCATCTTGGTAGAGGACTTAGATCTTTCATTGATCGAACCTCTCCAAATAGCTTGTTCTTTAATCTCGCTATTTACTTCCTGCTTAATCATTTCTGAATTACTGTTTTGTTTGATCTTTCAGATTGCTATACTTTGCTGCTGTGCTTGTTATTGCTTATTGCCTTAGAACATTTTATCCAACTCTTTAAGCCAAAACTTTAGCGCGTGCGTTTCTATCCTTGCGCAGCTTTTTACTGCGCAGGTGCTGCTTAAAACTTCCGCTGTGCATTTCACACTCTCACTGCGCGCTATACTTAGCTTATTTTAGAACTGTGAGCATAAGCCATTGATTTGCAAAAGGGTTTGAAAAGAATTTTAAAACGCTATTCACCCCCCCCCTCTAGCATTTTTCATACCCTTGTTGCCCCTTTGGGACCAACAAGTGGTATCAGAGCAAACACCTTCATAAAACTTGTTTTGTTTTTCAAGCTTAACAGCTTGGGTGCCGATTCAAGATGGCTTCAAAATCTTGGGCAATGGCTAACTATTCACATGTCCCAGTGCTGAATGAAGATCACTTCGAAATCTGGAAGCACTGCATGCTCACTCATTTTTCTTCTATCGACGAGATCCTCCACGACATAGTTCTTGAAGGACCCTACATTTCAATGAAGGCCAATCCAGATGCTGCTACCAACAAGGATAATCCTACAATCAAGAAGGATAAAGGGGAATGGACCGATGAAGAAAAGAAATGGGTTGGTTACGATGGAAGAGCTAGAAACATCATTCTCAGCACTCTAGACCTCTCCACGCACAATCAAATTGTGAGCGGTGGAACTGCAAAGGATCTATGGGATGCTATTGAAGGCTATGTGAATGGTGACAAAGTAAGCAAGGAAAACAAAAGATTTGTGGTGCAAAGAAAATTCAACTGCTTCATGAGAAAGGATGGTGAAACCTTGAGACAAACTTGTGATCGCTTCTGTGCTGTTGTAAACTCTTGTAAATCTCTTGGAACTACCTTCACCAATAAAGAAGTAAATTCTCAATTCTTAGATGCGCTAGGTTTCAGATATGTGCACAAGGAAAGTCATCTGGAAGATTCTGGATTTTTAGATACTTGGCCTCTGCGCAGCTTATACGCCAACTTAAAAGTGTATGAGCTTAAGCTTGATCGAATTGATGAAACTGAAGGAAAAGGAAAAGCAATTTCAATGATTGCTCAAAGAGAACCTGCGCCTGCTCAAACCTCAGACAAAGTCTCCACTTCTTCTCTGCTTGAAATGGATGATGATGATTTCACTATGTTTGTTAAGCGATTCCAAAAATTCAGGAAATTCTCAAAACCTGAATCCTCAAGTAAAGCTCCAGCTAAATTCTCTCGTGGCAGAGACTCAAAGGAAGAAGATGACTTGGTTTTCTACAACTGTAGAAAGCCTGGTCATTTTGCATCAAAATGCCCTACGTCAAGATTTGAATACATGAAGAAGAATACTGCGCAGAGATTTTTAAAGCAGCGCGGAATGGTTGCTGAAGAAGAACCTGCTGAGAAGTAACTCAAGACCTGGATAGAGACTGACACTGAAGACAGTGATGATGATGACTCTGAGGATGGACTGCTCTGCTTAGTGGCCAATGCCGATGCTGATAGCGATTCAGACAATGATCCCAAAATGGACACAAAGGCTGCGCCAAGTACTATTCAGAAGAAAGGTCCCACCATCATAGAACTGGCAGAAATGGGACATCTAACTCCAACCAGACAGAATGGCAAGTACTTATTTGCCAGAGCAGACCTAACGAAGAAATTTGTTGCTGCGCCAATACGCAAAGAATCTCTTGAAATTCCTGCTGAAATTGTAATAGAAAAGGATGACTCTGCTGCTGAGCGCGAGTCTATTTTTCAGCAAGCTGAAAAGGTAATCAAAAGATTCAATTCTATGAAAGAAGCAGTGGACTTATCAATTGGAGAAATTTCACAGCTTAAGACGGAGAAAACTCTTTTAAAATCTGAGATCACCCTCCTTAAGGAGCAGATTAAGAGCATGACTCCTCTTACTGAAAATAACCGTTTTCTTACAGATCAAAATGCGCTATTTAAAGTAAGAAACGAAGAATTGGCTGCTCAAGTAGCTGATCTCACAAAGATCACTGATGAGTGGACCAAATCTCGTGTCACTATGGATCAATTTTTAGAATCCCAAAAAGCCAGTGGAGATAAGGAAGGCTTGGGGTTCTCAACTAGTGATAACTTTAAATGCGCAGTTTGCTCTGAAAAGGAAAAGGAATTTACACCACAGCAAACTATTGAAATTCCTAAAGCAAAGCATTCTGCTTCAGTGGGTAAAGGACAGGAGAAAGTCCAGAGACAAAATTTCCATTATGTCTACCCAAAGAAGCAAACTGGAAAAGCCAAAGGTAAGGCTAAAGTTGAACCTGCGCATGACAACTCATATTCTGACTATGGTTGCGCTTCAACTTCAAATGTCAAATCTGCGCAAAAGGGTCATGCGCATGAAAGCCATGCGCCCCAACGCCAGATGCGCATTCTTAAGAAAAGCGCACCCAAACCTCAGAAAATGATATTTGTCAAAGCAAGTTCATCTGCTCCAGTAAAAAATGATGCGCCAAAGAAAAGTAAAGAGTTTGTAAAAACCCAATCTATAAGTGGCTTTCATCATTGTGTTGTGTGTGATGGTTTAGGTCACAAGGCTGCAGAATGCCTTTTGCGATTTGCTCCTAATGCCAAGGGACGTAAAAATCCTAAGGTCAGACAGGAGTGGGTTGTCAAAAGTTGCTAACTCTAGGACCCAAGAATAAAGGGGACCTGCGTTTTTAATGTCTATCTTTCAGGTCTCCTGCTTCACTGCGCACTCTTCACAAGCTAAAGCGCATATATGGTACCTCGACAGTGGATGTTCTAGACACATGACTGGAGATGCTACCGCTCTTGAAGAAGTGCATGAAGGAAGAGGTCCCTCTGTAACTTTTGGAGACAACAACAAAGGGCACATAGTTGGATATGGAAAAATCAGAAAAGATAAAGTGTGCATTGAGAAAGTTGCGCTCGTTGAAGGTCTCAAGCACAACCTGCTCTCCATATCACAATTCTGCGATAAAGGTTTAGAATGTCACTTCACTGCAACGCACTGCTACATCAAAGATGGCATATCCGAACTAACTTTGCTCACAGGGACTCGTAAGACTAATGTTTACATTATTGATCTTACTTCTATAGACTCTATCACTAATCTCTGTTTTGTAGCAAAGAATGTAAGTGAAAGCAGCTGGCTATGGCATAAGCGCTTAAGTCATTTGAACTTCAAGTATTTGGCTAAGCTAGGAAGGGAAAATCTTGTCAAAGGACTTCCCAAAGTAGCTGACCATCATGACAGAAAATGCGCAGCATGCCAGCTCGGTAAACAACCTAAGCAGTCTTTCTCCAGCAAGATTGCCTCCTCAACTTCCAAATGTTTACAACTGCTTCACATGGACTTGTTTGGACCGGTCACCACTGCGAGCATTGGAGGAAACAAATATACTTTAGTCGTGGTGGATGACTACTCAAGATACACATGGGTTGAAATGATGATATCCAAAGATGACTGCTATGATATCTTGACTGCGCTATTTCGAAAGCTCCAAACTCAAAAGGAAGACGACATCGTTAGTGTTAGATCAGACAATGGAACTGAATTCAAAAATAACGGTGTTGCGCAATACTGCGATGACCATGGAATTGATCACAATTTCTCCGCTGCTGGAGTTCCTCAACAAAATGGGGTTGTGGAAAGGAAAAATCGCACGTTGATTGAGGCTGGGAAAACAATGATCGCAGAAGCTAAGCTTCCAAAGTATTTCTGGGGAGAAGCCGTCAACACTGCTTGCTTCACTCAGAATAGATCCCTCATCAATAAAACCTACAACAAAACTCCATATGAGCTATGGAGAGGAAGAGCGCCCAACATTGCTTTCTTCAAGATTTTTGGCTGCAAATGCTATATCCTCTACAATGGCAAAGATCATAGAGGTAAATTCGACGCCAAAGCAGATGAAGGTATTTTCGTTGGGTATGCCAAACATTCTAAAGCTTTTCGTGTTTTTAATAGAACTACTCTAGTAATTGTAGAATCTGTACATGTTACTTTTGATGAGCATTCTCTCCTTGAGCCACATTTGGCTCCAAATGATTCTGATGATTCTGCTGAGCATGTTGAGACAGGTACGCACCCTCAAACTGCACCTGCGCAGAATGATAATCAAGTTAATCAAAACCAGAATCAAGCAAGTCCATCTCATGCGCATACACCATATGCTGCGCCAGAAGTGACGACTCCTGATGCGCAAACTCCTCTTCCTGCGCATGATGTTTCTCCACTTCAGCAAATCACTTTTGATGATCTTGATGCTGGAACAAATGAAGTACCCATTGAAGATCTTCGTATTCCTACCACTCAACCTAACTTACCTCCCGAGGTTCGTGAAGTTAGAGATCATCCAACTTCAAACATCATTGGTGATCTCAATGTAGGGGTTCGTACTAGGAGAGCATCAAACTTTGATGATGAATATCACTCCTTTATCTCTCAAATCGAGCCAAAGAAGATTGATGAAGCGCTCCAAAATTCAAGCTGGGTTACTGCTATGCAAGAAGAGCTTAACCAATTTGAGCGCTGCAAGGTTTGGACCTTAGTACCTAGACCTCATGATCAAGGCATTATTGGTACAAAATGGGTATTCAGAAACAAGATGGATGAGAATGGAAGCATCACCAGAAAAAAAGCAAGGCTGGTTGCGCAAGGCTATAGGCAAGAGGAAGGAATCGATTACGACGAAACATTTGCGCCTGTAGCAAGACTTGAAGCTATAAGAATTTTCTTAGCTTATGCGTCTCACAAGAAATTCAAGCTTTATCAAATGGATGTGAAAAGCGCATTTCTCAACGGCGAACTCCAAGAGACGGTCTACGTAGCACAACCTCCCGGTTTCGAAGATAGCAAATTTCCAAATCATGTCTTCAAGCTTCAAAAAGCTTTGTATGGACTTAAGCAAGCTCCAAGAGCATGGTACGATACCCTATCAAAATTCCTGCTAGAGAAAGGCTTTAAGCACGGTAAAATTGACACAACTCTTTTTATTGCTAAGTATAATGATCATTCTTTACTTGTTCAAATTTATGTCGATGATATTATATTTGGTTCTACTAATGAGTTACTTTGTAAGCGCTTCGAGAAGCTCATGAAAAGCAAGTTTGAAATGAGCATGATGGGAGAACTCACTTTCTTCCTCGGGCTTCAAATCAAACAATTGAATGATGGCATCTTCATAAATCAAGCCAAGTACACAAGGGACTTAATCAAGAAATTTGGACTTGAAAATGCTAAAGCATACGACACTCCAATGGCCACTGGCAATAAGCTTGACAAAGACTTAAAAGGTAAGAAAGTTGATCAAACTTTATATCGAGGTATGATTGGCTCTCTACTCTACCTTACTGCAAGTAGGCCAGATATTATGTTTAGTGTTTGTGTCTGTGCGCGCTATCAAGCGGACCCTAGAGAAGCGCACTTAACTGCTGTTAAACGCATTATTCATTATCTTTCTGGAACTATTAACCTTGGACTTTGGTACACCAAAGATTCGAATTTCGATTTGCTAGGTTATTCAGACGCAGACTACGCAGCATGCACTATTGACAGGAAGAGCACAAGTGGCACTTGTCATTTCCTTGGAAATCGACTTGTTGCGTGGGCAAGCAAGAAACAAGCTGCTGTGTCCATCTCCACTACAGAAGTTGTTTTACATTGCTGCTGGGAGCTGCTGCTGCCAAATCCTATAGATGAAGCAACAATTGGTGGACTATGGAATTCATGAAACAAACTGCCCAATTTTCTGCGATAATATGTCCACCATAGCTGTCTCCAACAATCCTGTCATGCATTCAAAGACAAAGTACATCGACATCAAATATCACTTTCTCAAGGACCACGTGGAAAAAGGAAACATTCATTTAGAGCACGTGGGCACAGATAATCAAATTGCTGATATCCTCACAAAGGCTCTTGACGCAAAGAGATTTGCTTTCTTGAGAGGAGAAATGGGTATGCTTGAACTTAGCTAATTGTCCATATGATTTGTCAATACTAATGATCTTGTGTTTACTTGATAATTCTCTAAGATAGGAAATGCCTCATGCGCCTGCGCATATGAAGCGCACAAGATATTGCCCACAAGGCAAAATTTTTGAGTTTTCGAAGAAACTCTGCGCATTATATTGATGCGCATGAACCTCACGCGCATACCCCGTGGACCTCAGTATATCATTCTTCCGGTGTCTGCTCCCTTAGATCCCTCAAGTGGTCACTGTGCAGGCAAAGATTCAAGGGCAACTGGATGCGCAGGATGCTAGGCTCGATGCGCAGGCCAGTATGCTATAAGGCATTGATTGTGCCATTAAGGGGGAGAGTTATCAAACAAAGGCAAATAGGGAGAGAACAAAGACATTAAGGGGTGAGATTAAGGGGGAGAGTAATCTATCAAAGGCAAAAAATTCCAAATTGATGCTCCCACTTCAAATAATTGAAGCTCTGCGCAAAGAAATTTAGGAAGCTACAAGATAAAGTGCGCAGAGCTCTCTCAAAGGTGAACTCTAAACTTATAATGCATCATTGCTTTTCCCAAAACCTTGTTCAATTCAAACTTTCCGTTTGTGGAACAATGAACGCATTATTTCAAACTTCATGCGCATATACTTAACTGCTCATATTTTCGGTGCATGATGTTTTAAACATTCAGTTTAAACGCATACCAATCCTAAACTCATATTATCTGTATGCACTGAATGATATTTCTGTCTTTCCCATATTGTAAGTTATATCTTTTGGTTAGACTAGAAATCTATAACATTGGCTAGTGTGTGCATTGACTTGAGGCATGATTTACTATTCACATTTTTATGGACATGTTATTATCAAGTACAATGAATTACCTTTGTTATAGTAGGTAATGGCATCAATCATTTAGGGGGAGATTGTTGGGTATGCTTATTTCTTAACCCTCCCAATTATGTTAGAATTGATTGATACCATCACCTAAGTATTTTGTGGACTTTAGGATCCTTTGTAAGAAGTTTTATAACTTCTATTTTTAGCTAAGTCCAATTTTATAGAATAGGCTTAGCGGTTAGGGCTTTCTTAGAATTGAGATTTCATTTACTGAAGACCAAGTATAATGCGCAGGACATTTCGTGCGCAGCACATTTCATGCGCAGAACATTACCTGCTCATTCTCCGCGCGCATAGCATTACCTGCTTATTCTCCGCGCGCATAGCATCTCTTCATTCTCTATATGCATGACTTCTATGAGCAGAGCAGATTAACTTGGTCCTTATGCTTATCTTTCAACAACCTCATATTCTTGAAGCTTGGAGTTCTAAGCAAGACTGTGGTCTCTGCGCAGGACTTCCTTGCGCAGGACATCACTGCGCAGGTCTCCTCTGCGCAGCATTCAACCTTGCACAGTTTTCAATGCATTCAGATCACCTAACTTGGAAAGCGCTTAGAAGATGCATGCTTATTAAAAATGCCGAGGTGTGCAGAAACGACAAAGCAAGCACACTCAGCAGATCCAACGGTGGAGACGCGCTCAAGAGAAATATTTTTGAATGAAGACAGCTGTCATCCTTCTAGAAAAAGTTTTTGAATTTGGTCTTCATGCTCAGTCTCCAACGGCTCTAAATCACATGCGCACCAATCACTTTGTGCCAGGTCATCAACCTTGATCAGAGCTCCAGCGGCTATAAAGGACACCTGCGCACCAATCCTATTGTGCCAGCTCATCGTCCTTGCACAGAGCACCAACGGCTAGTTTTAAGCTCTCTGCTATAAATAGCCTGCTCATCTTCATTTCCAAGTTGCTAGAGTTTGTGCTTTCATAAGAATCACTGAAGTTCTGAAGATTGCTGCTTATATTCCCAGATTCAAGATCAACCTTCAACCTTCATACCTTCAAACTCCAAGCCCAGATCCTATAAGCCTTATATCACCAGAATTCTTCGTGCTCTTCATCTCATAGATTCATAGAGCCTAGAATTTCTGAACACACACATACCTCTTGAAGCTTTGATTATTTCGATCATACTTCTAGAGATACACCGGTTTAGTCTAGGATTTGCTCTTCGTAGATTATAGATCTTTGAGTTAGTTTGATCTACATTGTTGTATCTTGTAACTCTCTCGTATAATAAGATCTCCATTAGAAAATCCAAGACTAACCATCTTGGTAGAGGACGTAGATCTTTCATTGATCGAACCTCTCCAAATAGCTTGTTCTTTAATCTCGCTATTTACTTCCTGCTTAATCATTTCTGAATTACTGTTTTGTTTGATCTTTCAGATTGCTATACTTTGCTGCTGTGCTTGTTATTGCTTATTGCCTTAGAACATTTTATCCAACTCTTTAAGCCAAAACTTTAGCGCGTGCGTTTCTATCCTTGCGCAGCTTTTTACTGCGCAGGTGCTGCTTAAAACTTCCGCTGTGCATTTCACACTCTCACTGCGCGCTATACTTAGCTTATTTGAGAACTGTGAGCATAAGCCATTGATTTGCAAAAGGGTTTGAAAAGAATTTTAAAACGCTATTCACCCCCCCCCCCTCTAGCATTTTTCATACCCTTGTTGCCCCTTTGGGACCAACAAATCCCATGTTCCATTACTTAGTTGCTGGATCTGTCCATAATGAAACCCAACCCCATACTCCCACTAGGGCCCCACTGGCCCAGGACATCAATCCCTCTACCGTGGCCCATTCCCCTCCTCTAGCCGCCTCACCTACAACTGGGCTGCCCATTTCCCCGGCTGGGCCTTCCCCTTCTTCCAGCCCATCTTGGCAGGCTTCCCCTATTTCCTTAGCCCCCAGTCCATTATCTGCTTTTGGGTCTCAGCCTACTCTACTGCCTTCTCTTAGCAACCGAACCATGACAACTAGGAGCATGAGTGGTATAGTCAAACCTAAACACCACTTCAATTTATTCTCGTCATCTTCTCCTTCCCCTCTTCAGTCCAATCCAAAAACTGTGTTGTTCGACCCTAATTGGAAAGTGGCTATGAATGATGAATTTGATGCTCTCATTAAAAATAAGACGTGGGAACTTGTCCCCCGTCTGTCAAATGTGAATATTATTCGTTGCATGTGGATTTTTTCTCATAAAAAGAAAGCTGATGGTTCTTTTGAGAGGCATAAGGCCCGTCTTGTAGGTGATGGCAGGTCCCAACAGGTGGGCGTTGATTGTGCCGAGACATTCAGCCCGGTTGTGAAGCCGACAACTATCCTCACTGTCTTAAGCATAGCATTGGCTAACTCGTGGTCCATCCACCAGTTAGATGTCAAAAATGCATTCCTCCACGGTGATTTGCAAGAAACAGTTTTTATGCATCAACCTATGGGTTTTCGTAATCAAAATCATCCTGACTATGTTTGCTTGCTCAAGAAATCTTTGTACGGTCTTAAGCAGGCACCGCGCGCTTGGTATAAAAGATTTGCTGACTTTGTGTCCACTATGGGTTTTCACCACAGTAAGTCGGATCATTCTCTCTTTGTCTATCAACGAGGGCCTGACACAGCATATCTTTTATTATATGTGGACGATATTATTCTTGTGACCTCCTCAGTTACTCTTCCCAAGAATATGATGTCTACTCTGGCTTCTGAGTTCGCCATGAAGGACCTTGGTCCTTTGAATTATTTTTTGGGAATTGCGGTAACCCATTCCTCGGATGGTCTGTTTCTTTGTCAAAGCAAGTATGCCGAGGATATCTTAGAACGAGCCGGGATGTCATCTTGTAAACCTTCCCACACTCCTTTGGATACTAAGGCGAAGTTGGGTAATTCAGGAGCAGCCTATGAAAACCCAACGCATTATCGCAGTCTGGCCGGGGCACTGCAGTACTTGACTTTTACTCGGCCGGATATCAGTTATGCTGTACAACAGATTTGCCTTCATATGCATGATCCCAAGGTAGAACACATGGCTGCCCTTAAACGCATTCTGCGTTACCTACGCAGCACGATTGATCTAGGACTCCACCTTTCCCGGTCAGCCTGCTCTTCTTTAACGGCATACACAGACGCGAATTGGGGAGGATGTCCGCTCTCACGCCGCTCAACCTCCGGGTATTGTGTGTTTCTTGGTAATAATTTAATCTCCTGGTCCTCCAAACGACAACCCACAGTTTCTCGATCTAGTGCTGAAGCCGAATATAGAGGCGTCGCAAATGTTGTGGCAGAAGCTTGTTGGCTTCGAAACTTGCTGCTTGAACTTCATCTTCCTCTTTCGAAGGCTACTTTGGTGTATTGTGACAACATTAGTGCTATTTATCTCTCCGTCATTCCTGTTCAGCACCAACTCGCCAAGCACATCGAATTAGACATATTGTTTGTTCGCGAAAAGGTCGAGAAGGGTCATGTTCGGGTACTTCATGTTCCGTCCCGGTACCAACTTGCTGATATTTTTACTAAAGGTCTTCTGCGCGTACTGTTTGATGATTTTTGGGACAGTCTAAGCATCCGTTCTCCTCCCGCTTCGACTGTGGGGGTATGATAGAATATAGATAGGTAGATAGGCATGTATCTTTTGAAAATATATTGTGATATGTATATCCCATAATAAGAGTAGGTAAATCTTCTAATCAAATATGGAGATAATAGAATATCTCTAGGATATTGGCTAGTTGTATATATATCACGATGGAGTTAATGAAAAGGCAAGGAGTATTTTCCTTTATGGTATCATTGAGTCTGTCAAACACAGCCATCTCCCCTCTCGTCTTCTCTTGCTTCTTGTCTCTCGATTCTTGATATCTCCATGGCTGCCCAGACACCGTTGCATCCGGATTTTACCGTGAGCAACATCAGGAACTTTATTCCTGTTACCCTTAAACCGGAAAGTGGCAAATTAATTGTCTATGGGAGGAGTGGCCCTGGATCTTTATATAGTCAGGCTTTGGCTAGTTAATTCCCGATGTGGGATAAATGCTCCAACACGCCCCCTCACGCATAGCCGAACTTTGGGCTTACGCGTGGACATATAATTGGGTGACGTGGGGCTAGATCATCGTGGGCCGGAATTTTTGGGCTCGCACGTGTAAAGTCCCGAGTGTTAGCATGGGCTGGACTGGGCTGACAATGGACTATATTGGAGGTTCCACCTTAAAACCAATTAATGATAAGGGGAGTAAATCCTCAAGTCTATATACCGGTTCATATTTCTCTCTTTAGAAGATGTGGGATAATTGTCTCTTACACTTATTCCAGGAAAAAGAAACTGGTGTAGATCATAAGATGAAGATAATTTTGTTCTTTTGAACATGCTTCGACAAAAACATATTTTATTTATTTTATCTACATAAAAGAGTACATAATATAGATATAATTTCATTTGTTGGGATAGTTTATTATAATTTTCCAGTTGTATATTTTCAGTAACAAATATGTCTAATCTATCATTTTTCTACTTCTTTTTGTAGTTTCAAAATAAATATCAAATCACGCTTATTTTACTTTAATTATGCTATTTTAATCATATTATATCTTATTTTATCTACATAATTTTTTTCTTCCTTATAGTTCTTAGAAATAAATTTTCAAGAGAAAATAGTTCTTGAAATAATAATAATAAAGTTATTTAGAACTGTTTTTGTTTTGAAAATATATTTCTTAGAACTATTAGAAAGAAAAACTTTCCATAGTGTAGTAGCTATTATGGAATAATGAATCTTGTTTAGATTAACATGGATTATATGTGAAAATGTATGTCGATGGCTTAGGTTTTAAAGAATGTGTTATCAAAGGTGTTGTCAGAGCAACGATAACACTGCGGGCAACACTTACACACACGAGCAGAAAATAATTTCTAAAAAGAGTTTGCAGCGGAATAAAAACACAAGAATTATTTTTCTCAAGATATATAAAGTATATATCTCGAGAGATGCCTCAAAAGGCGAGACCTTCACTAATAATATGAATTGTAAGTACAAGGCCGAGAGTTCCCTATCGCTATTACAATTTGAGCTCTATGGAACGATTAAGACTATACACGAGACCCTATCCTAGCCAAGACAAACTTACAATCAAGGATTACAAGAATGGAATATGTTTGGGAAGACGGGGTTTATCGGAACCAAGGAGTGTATAGACTTTCTTGTTCAATGATGTGTGTTGTAATGTTGTTTGTCTTCAATCTTCATCCTCCTTGCTATTTATAGGCTTGAAGTACTTGGGGAATACACAAAATCTGGCTGGGTAGGTGTTGTAAAACGTGGAGAGAGTGAGTGGAGTGGTGGATGGATTATGTGAGCCAAAATCTCCAAAATCCATTCTTTTTAGGAACCAATTCTTGATGCCCAAGTTCATGCTTCACTTGCTTGTACTCTTGAGCTCAATAGACCTTGTACTATCTTGATCAACACTCAGCCCTTTGAATGGGTCAAAAACCCACGTTTTCCTTTTGCTTTAAATCCCACATGTTTATGAATAAAATCCACTTTTATCCATAAAAACTTCTTTCACTTTCCTTGCAATATTCTAGCATCTTAACCCTAGTATACCTGAATTTTGGACCAACAATAAACAACAATCTTGCACCAATATTAGATGTTAGTACAACAATAATTTATGAAGAAAATATTCAAATATAATTCCTGACACTCGTCGGGTAACACAGGGACAGTGTTAGCAGCACTTGTGGTAACACCACGTTCTGCACTTACTATATGGAAGGGCAACTATGTCAAGTCAATAGATAATTTTAATGAGTGTAGTGGATTAGTAAATAATGTAGTGAAAATAGCCTCTCCATTTTTTTATTTTTTTTTTACCAAACTATCTATACTCACAATACATTATCTTTTTTACCATTTTTTTAATTTTTAAACAAACTTAATTTTTAAACTTTAAAATAGAACTGAGGGAGGAGTATCTAGATTTGGTGATGGAGATGGAGCACCCTCTATAGCCATATTTAGTCATTCCAAATAAAGGATTTTGGTTGTGATAGTCAATGATGATTGAATGTTATTTAGTCAATCGTCTTCGTAATACAATTGCCTCACTCAATTCAATCTACTCCGTACATAATACCTACTGATATGCCCCCACTCAATTCATTGTTTTGGTGGTTTCATTGATTTTTTTTTTTTTTTTTTTTTTTTTTTTGACAACTGGTGGTTTCATTGATAAAGTTTGAAAAAATGAACCTCCAATTTTAAAGTACTAGCAATAACCATGTGCTTCGCACATTCTGTAGCACTGACGGATATTCAATAATTTATAAATGTAAAAGGTATTTTTTGTAAAATATTTTTTGAAGAGATTGATAGTATAAAGTAATAATCTTTCAATGAACCAATTAGTATTTTACAAATATAAGAAGGTCTTTTTATAAATGTTTATATGAAGGGATAGAAAGTGTGCACGTGTCTATAAAAATTTAACTTATTACAATCAATCTGATATTTATAACCAAAATTTATAAATTAATTAAAATATTTTGAATAATTATCTCTTTTAAGTATTAAAATATAAATGAAGTAAAATAAGTATTGCCATAAAAAAATTGAATCACTAAACAATAATAAATTTAATAAATAAATAAAAATAAAAAATAAGTTCTAATTGAAAATAGATGTGGAATTCAATTAACATAGTAACCCATTTTTGCAACATAATACTTGCAATTGTATTATGTTGATATATACATAATCTGTATTAAAATCAAGATGAAGTAAATTAAGTATTGACATCATGCCATAAATGATTACATTCACACTGCATTGACCTTTCAAATATTCTAACTACTCTAAAACATAATGATTTGCAATAAAAAATCAAGAATGAATTAAAGTTAGTAAACATAACAAAAATATAAAAAAAAAAACGTAAATAAAACCCAAAATTAACTCTTAAATAACTAAATATATAGACATAGCAATAAGCACATATTATAACAAAAAATTGCAACAAAAAATTAATGTGAGGAAAATAATTGGAAAAAATGAACTTTCATGTTATATAACCAAGAACTTGAGTTGTCAATTATATCAATTTCAAACATTCAATCTATATTACAATAGAAAGACAAATGAATTACAAAAAAATGTAAAATACTTTTTTGGTCCTAAAATGAACTCATTTTCTTTCTTAGTTAAGAATAAATTCAAACATTTTTTGGAGACAAAAAGTAGTATAATATACCTCAAGCTTGAGTTTTGATCAATAGTATCACAAACGCATTGCATTGCTTGGTTGATAAATATGTGTAACGGTGGCCGATTGCATGCGATAACTTTGCCTAACCTCCTTATATTTCAATCTTGGAAAGAGAAAGAGAGAGAGAGAAGAAAACAGAAAAAAAATCACTAATGAAAATTAAGGACATATATATATTTAAAATAACATAATAAATTATGACAATACTATTATAAATAACTCTTTCCAAATAAGTTAATGAAATACACATGTTGATGGATAAAATAAACTCATAATTTCTTCGTCTCAAAATAAATATATTTTTTCTTTTGATGAAGAGAATAAAAAAAAATTGGACGGAGGTAATAGTAAAATCGAAAGATAAGTGGAAATTCAATAACATAATATATGCAAAAATGTAGAGGTAAAACTTACTCACTGTTGCAATTTTTCTCAATCAAACTAATGTTTTCTTCCTCATCCAGTTTGTCCAAAAATGTTCTTCCCAAACCCAATGAGAGAAAAAAGGAAAAAAAATGTGAAAAAATAGTTAAAGCCAAAATCATATAGTACATAGATATAGAGAGACAATGTTAAATAAATTGTGGAAACAAATATATATATATATATATATATATATATATATATATATATATATATATATATTAAAGTTGGTGAAGAGAGATGTGGTGATGCCACGTGGACAAATCATGAAAGAATCTTTCATTTCGTGATGCCACATCATCACTATCCTAAAAGTGTGTGACTTTTGATATTCTCATTATTAGCTAATACTATTAGCTTATAATAATAGTTATGATATGAGTTAACTATTTCTATTAATAGTAATAGTTAACTATAATAGTTACTATATAAGTTAACTATTACTATTAATAGTATTACTTAACTATAATAGTTAATATACAAGTTAACTATTACTATTAATAGTATTAGTTAACTATAATAGTTACTATACAAGTTAACTATTACTATTAATAGTATTACTTAACTATAATAGTTACTATACAAGTTAACTATTACTATTAATAGTAAGTTAACTATTACTATTAATAGTATTAGTTAACTATAATAGTTACTACACAAGTTAACTATTACTATTAATAGTATTACTTAACTATTATAGTTAATATGTATGTTAATATATTACTATTAATAGTATAAGTTAAGTATTACTATTAATAGTAATAGTTAACTATAATAGTTACTATATAAGTTAATTGTTACTATTAATAGTATTAGTTAACTATAATAGTTACTTTATTAGTTAGTTTTTACTATTAATAGTATTAGTTAACTATAAATAGGCTATATACATTAACTATTACTATTATTAGTATTAGTTAATTATAATAGTTATTATATAAGTTAAATTATTAATTAATCATAATAGTTACTATATCTATTAACTATTACTCTTAATAGTATTAGTTTATTATAATAATTATAATAATTATTATATAAACTAATCATTGCTATTACTATCAATAATATTATTTAATTATAATAATAGTAATTATATATATTAATTATTATTATTAATATTTTTAGTTAAAATGATAATTACTATATTAGTTAACTATAGTTAAAATATTATTTTTAAGATATAGTATTGGTTTCCCGTGCAGAGCACGGGTTACCCGCTAGTGACATGAATGTATAAAGAAGAAAAGAAGTAGGAGGAAGTCTATAATATCATACAACAATAAAAATATTTTTTTTCTATTTTTTTTAATATTCCCCGCAAAGACCATCTGCCGTCCAAAGTGAAGAGTCATTTAGATTTTTTTTATCTTCAAATTAATGTTGGTATTAAATGGGGAAATGCAAAAGATATGTTTTAAATAAATATATCTAATCTTTCATATTCTTTATCAGGTTCTTTTGTAATTCATGCACCAACTTGAAACAATGCATCATGCATGATATTCAAAGCCATTGAATTATGAAAATTTGATTAGTTGGAAACTGAAAAGTCACTTCTTAATGATCTTATTGTTTTTTCAAAGCCATTGAATTATGAAAATTGATTAGTTGAAAATTGAAAAGTCACTTCTTAATCATATTATTATTCTTTAATCCATCCACTAACTACCTAGTCTAATACTCTATATATAAGAGTATACTCCCTTTGTTCCAAGGAAGTTGCAACATTTTGCCATTTAGGGTATTTCACAAAAATTGCAAGAATCCAAAAATTGAAGTTTTTTTTTTTATTACTTTTATAATTCTCCACTCATTCTCTCTCTTCCTCACAACCACTCATTATTCTCCACTCATTATCTTTCCACCCCCACTAATTCTCTCTCTTCCTTTCTACCTTTCATTCTTAATATAATATTATATCCTTAATTTCCCAACTCCAAAATAAATGTTTCAACTTTTCTGGAATGGAAGGAGTATGTTCTATTAGATATGACCTACCTACTCCAATACTGTCTATATTAGAGTATATGTTCTATTAGATATCATTCTCTTCTTATAGAATAACTAAATTACCTAGTTTCATATCTATGGTTATTACCTCTTATTTTAACCTAGGTAGGAGAATGTCAAAAACCTCAAAGATTGCAAAAGTCATATTACATGGCATCCTCTAAATCAAGAAAAACCCATTGGTGGCTTATGTGT
The DNA here is from genome assembly GCA_026119855.1 of Campanula takesimana. Classification (NCBI taxonomy): domain Eukaryota; kingdom Viridiplantae; phylum Streptophyta; class Magnoliopsida; order Asterales; family Campanulaceae; genus Campanula; species Campanula takesimana. Next base: position 107,981 of record JAOWBW010001760.1, on the reverse strand, counting down.
CATGGAGAAATATCGAGATAAAAAGGAAGATTTGCACATGGTTTTCATTGATTTGGAGAAGGCGTATGATAAAGTGCCAAGAGAGGTACTTTGGTGGGCTTTAGTAAAGAAAGGCGTTTCAAAGAAATATATTGATATTATCAAGGACATGTATAATGGAGTTAGTACTAGTGTACGGACAAGCGTTGGGAAGACATAAGAGTTCCCTATCACGATTGGAGTGCATCAAGGCTCTGCACTTAGTCCCTTTCTCTTTGCCCTGATAATGGATGAAGTGACGAGGTCAATCCAAGATGATATTCCATGGTGTATGTTGTTCGCAGATGATATTGTGCTGATTGATAAGACAAAATAAGGTGTTGAAAGTAAATTGGAGTTGTGGAGACGCACTTTGGAATCTCGAGGTTTTAGGTTAAGCAGAAGCAAAACTGAATATATGAAGTGTAAATTTAGCAAAGTTGGAAGCAGAGAGGCAGGAGTAATCACATTCGATGGAAAGATTGTCCAAGCTTCCAAGTTCTTTCGCTATCTTGGATCTATTATCCAAAAAAATGGAGAATTGGATGGAGATGTGACTCATAGGATTAAAGTAGGTTGGTTGAAGTGGAAGAGTGCCACAGGGTTTCTTTGTGATCGTGGCATGCCAAATAGATTAAAGGGAAAATTCTATCGTACGACAATTAGGCCTGCACTGCTTTATGGCACTGAATGTTGGGCCGTGAAACAGTGTCATATTCATAAGATGAATGTAGCGGAGATGCGTATGCTACGATGGATGTGTGGGCATACAAGAAAAGATCGATTGAGAAATGAGGTGATTAGGGGTAAAGTAGGAGTTGCTCCCATTGAGGATAAAAATGAGGGAGCATCGTCTAAGGTGGTTTGGTCATGTGAGACGGAGACCGAGTGATGCACCGGTTAGGAGGCCTGAAGAGTGGAGAAGTGATAAAATGGCGAGGGGTAGGGGAAGACCCAAGCAAACTTGGATTAAGGTGATTGAAAATGATATGAGTTTACTCGGAGTGGATGAAGATGTGGCGTTGAAGAGGCCGGAGTGTAGGGCGAAAATTCATGTGAATGATGGGGGTTGATCGTACTTTTTATTATTATTATTATTTATTTATTTATTTATTTATTTTATTTTATTTTATTTTATTTTATTTTATTTTCTCCATCCTTTTCCTCTCTTTCTCTCTCTCTCTCTCGCTCGCTCTCTCACTCTCTCTCTCTCTCTCTCTCTCTCTCTCTCTCTCTCTATCTCTCTCTCTTTCTCTTTCTCTTTCTCTTTCTCTCTCTCTCTCTTCCTTTTATCACGATGACATATGAGGATTCATGTTAGCAGACCTCAAATTATTTTGGGACTAAGGCTTTGTTGTTGTTGTTGTTGTATAGATTTTAATCTATCTTTTCACTTTCTATCATTTAAAACCATTTGATAGTTAAAACTTTAAGTATTCCATCACAATTCAATGGCTTTTAATAATATGTAGTCTCTTGGAATACATAAACTGTTCAAAATCCATTGAATTGTGAATTTGATCAGTTGAAAATTGAAAAGTCACTTCTAAGTGATCTTAATGTTCTTGAATGCACCACGAACTACCTAGTCAAATACTACCCTATATAAAGTATATGTCTACCTAATCTAATACTCTATATATAAGAGTACATATTCTATTAGATATCAATTGCTTCTTATAGAATCACTAAATTACATACTATCATATCTATGGTTATTACCTTTTATTTTAACCTAGGTAGGAGAATGCCAAAAGTCTCCATGGTTGCAAATATCGTATTACGTGGCAATATCTAAATCAAGAAAAACCTATTTCTTGCTTACGTGTCATTCCTATGGTTAGTTTTACCAACTTTAAAATACTATAAGTATAGATTTAATTCGAATCCATCTTCAAAATTACCCTCCTTAAATGTGATTAAATGTGATGATGTAACTGTGAAACAAACTGAGTCAGTCTTAAAATGTCTTAAAATTTTAAAAGCTGTGAACGACATAAATCGACTTGGTAAATAGGTTCCATGGACTTTGGACCTATACCCAATAAAGGCCCATGTACAAGAGGCCCATACCTTACGGCCCGATGTACCCAAGTTACCTCGGCATCACCAAAGCCGAATGGGGCGACCTGAACTAGGCTGAGACAAACAAGTTAGGCGGAGATCATCATACCAAGCCTAGCACGGTCTCTATGACAAGCCGAGTTAGGTAGTGTAAAACGACTTTTCCCCACTCTTCAGTAACCACTTTACTCTCCTAATACAAAGAGGAGTCTATACATAGAGTCCAAGTGATACACGAATAAGGAGAATCCTTACTTAACAAGGAGATCTCTTCCGCAAGGCAACAGTAAACACAATCCTTATTGTTAGTGTTGGTGCCTTAGGCACGTTTATTTAAACGTTCTGTATGTTATCATTTTATTCATATTAATAAAGAGATGTTTTGATTATTATTGTTGTTCATGTTTACTTATAATAATCTCCGTACCTAGTACTTATGAAGCACTAGTATACGTTTAAATGATCATGGGATGATCATGTTATACCTATGGATACTTGTTGGAGAACAGGGTACTGGACATGACCCGCTTTATGAGATTTATGTCATGGTCAATGTCATATATAAATCTCATATTAGTTATGTCATTTGAATCCTTAGACATGAAGTTATTATAGTCTTCCACTTGATGAACATTACGTTTGACATATTTAAACGCTACCTTTAACTAGGAAGTTATAAAGGGTATGATTGGCATAATCGGATTCACGTAGGGAAGAATAATAAGCTAAATGGATTTGTCCCTCTTCGGAGAGATGTCAAGCTTAGGCCCCTCGTAGAATGATGTTGATGAAATATTTGGCCAAACTCAAATGAATTGATTGGATCATTATCATTTGGATTATCAACATATTCGGGATCGAGAAAGTATTGAACATATACAAGTTGACTTGATGACCATGACTTGTGTTCAATGACATCGTGGACAAAGGGATTGTGTCATGTTCTATGGAAATACGAACTTGTGTATAATTACACTATTTGGGTAGGTATGACGGTTTGATAGTGTTGGTGTTGTACGCTCTAGGCACGTTATGTGAACGATTAATGTTATCTATTGGTTATGTTTTAATAAAGATATTGAATGTTTGATTTTTATATCCTTTGCATGTTTATTATAAGTATAAGTTTAATAGATAATCATATGATGATTATAGTGTATGGGATACAATTAAACTTGTGGGCATTTATTGGAGAACAAATACTGGACCGACCCGTATGAGATTTATGTCATGGTCACAATGTCATAATTAAGTCTCATATAGTTATATTACTGGAATTTTTAGACTTGAGGTTATTACAGTCTTCCACTTGATGAACATTATGTTTGAAATATTCAAACTTTACCCCTAACCGGGCTTATATAAGATTTGTCTTATCAATACATTCGGGATTGAGAAAGCATTGGACTATGTAAGTTGACCATTGACCATGGCTTACGTTCAATAGACATCGTGAAACAAAGAGATTGTAATATATTCTATAATGGATTAACGAACTTTAACAAGTTATATCATTTGGGTAATCATGATGGCCTGCTAGGGTCCGCTCATGATTTATGAGACAAAGTGTGTTTGGGCTCATTGCCAACTTGATATAATCCTATGGGGTCACACACAAGAGAACGAATTGTTAAAAGGGAAAAATGGCAGAAATTTGGTCTGACACGACCGTGTTGTTTATAGGGGACCGTGCCATAAATAGCCAAAGGCAAGGTTCTGGCGACTTGATTGGCACGACCGTGCCAAAGTATAAAGCACGACCGTGCTAAGCTCGGCACGACCGTGCCAGATACAAAGCACGACCATGCCAATATTGTCGGCTGGAAAGGCTGGTTCATACCAATTGGCACGACCGTGCCAGAGCTGTCGTCCAGGAATTATTGCACAGTAATTAAGTGGCGGGATTTGGGTTTCCTAAGTCCTTAAGGGTTAAGGACTTATACCCATATAAATATCTCTTCACCAGCCATTGTATATGATTGATTCACTTGTTTGGAGAAACATAATTATTGATTGAGATTGAGAATCAAAGATCAATAATACATAAAATCATATAGTCCCTTTTGATCTAGCATTCAAGATTAAGAAAGAGTTCTTAATATTCGTTCGCGTGTGGATATCCATAGAGGGTGATTCATTTATCATCTCCGTGTTCGTGTTCCTGCGTTCGTGATTCGAAAAGTGCGAAGAACCCAAGACTCAAGATCAAGAAAAGAATAAACGCTTCAAGGGTTAGTATTCTTATATTCATTGTATATGTATTTGTCATAATCATATGAATGGATCTATAGGCTTTGGGTTTCATAAAATTTTAAATGCTATATTCCGCTGCGCATGTTACTACGAAACCCAACAGATAGAACCTAATCATATCTTATGGGTTTATGTTTAAACCCATTGCCAACTTAGTGTAATCCTATAGGGTCACACACAATTAGAACGAATTGAGAAAAGGCAAAAAGGGCAGTTTTCGGGTCTGGAACGACCGTGCCAGATATAAAGCACGACCGTGCCGAATATAAAGCACGACCGTGCCATTAACCAGCAGCCGGAAAGGCAGGCGCGCATCAATTGGCACCACCGTGCCAATTGTAGGGAACGACCGTGCCAGAGCTACTTGGACAGAAAGTTTGCAGATTAATTGGGTGACGGGATTTAGGTTTCCTAGGTCCTTAAGGGTTAAGGACTAGGACCTATATAAACATCTTTTCACCAGCCATTAAGTATATGAAACCTAGTTGTTTGGAGAAACAATATTCTTGATTAAAGATTATGAATTCATAAATTCATATAGCTTTTTGGTCTAGCAACCAAGATCAAGAAGTTACTTGATATTCGTTTGAAGTTGTGGATACCAATAGAGGGTGAAACTTATCACCTCCAAAGTTCGTGTTCCTACTATTGTTCGTGATCAAAGTTTCGAGTCTCCACCAACAATCAAGGTTGATCAAACAAATGCATCAAGGGTTAGTATTCTAGTATTCATTATGCGGTATTTGACTTAATCATATGAATGGATCTATGGGCTTTGGGTTTCATGAAAATTTTAATGCTTTATTTCCGCTGCGCGTGATCTGAGGAAACCCAACACTTATCCGGATTCTACTTTCCTAATATACGAATTCTACATAGAAACAGACTCCATGACTTCCTTAACAAGTCATGACTAATTCACCAGCGCCTATATAAACAGGCCCTCATACGATAAACAGGTAACGAATTCTCTTGGCTCTTACTCTAGTCAATTGATTTCTCTCTGTTTTATCTCACATAAACGGATTCTTATTCTCACGCGGAGGGCCTTCGCCGGTGACGCCCCGGATAGTTTACGTGCTCTTGATTCATGTGTGTAGATCCAATCGAGGAGGTTCTTCTTGCTGGGATTATTCGAACCGTTGGACGAAGGCTGATCCGATACGTTTCTTGCAGCATCAAGCTCTATGCAAAATTATTATTTAGGCCTTCTGTCAAAAAAATAATTATTATTATTTAGGCCTTTAAATTAATTATAATAATAACTCAAATATAATACTGCTCCTTCTGTCTCAAATTAAATGTTCAGTTTTTATTTTTTTTATTTGATTTTAATTAAAAGCTAAATTAAAATAATATCAATCATTTGGAGACAAATGTAATAGTATAGGAAAATATTAAAAAATAGTTCATTCAAAATTTGAAGCCCTAAGCGGTTGCTCACCTCGCTCATGCTAAAAGTCGAACCTGACTGATAATAGGTTACTCCCGGATTGAATGTTCAAATTTTATTTATTTAAAAGACATTAAAAAACAGAGAGGGGCTATTGCCACTACAATAATTAATCTTCCACTACAAGCATTATGTATTTGGTAAATTGAGCTTTTATATGACACAATTGCTCTTAAGAAGAGATTGTTACCCTACAAAATTGTCTTATCCATTATATCATTAACAATCATTAAAATGTACATATTTTTTGTTATTTTTTTTTAAGGGAGGGGGCTAGTGCCACTACAATATTTACTTATCCACTACATTCTTTGTATATTGACAAAATTATCCTTTGCATTTTGAATAGTTAATTGAGTAATTTAAGGAGATACTAAATATGAATCACAAATTTCACTATCCGTTATATTTACTAATTAAAAAATTAATTGCTCATATTCAAGTCCCATTTTACCTTTAAAATATTTATCATATTTAATAATAAAATAATTTTCTAGAATAAATGAATCATTGTAATTTCATTTAGCTTAAATTTTATTTATTTTATATTTAAATTTTTTCTTTCCATTATCAACTGTAAATAAATCAAATTAAATGAGATATATATCCTTTTATTTTTGGCTTAATAAAATGAATAAAATTAAATATATTTGAAGTAATTATAAAAATACTATACTCCCTTGTCCCAAAACAACTTGCACCATTTTGAATAAAATGGTCAACTTAAGTGCAATTTGACCAAGACTTTATAAAAAATTGATAATCTTAATAAAAAAAAATTAAATTAGTTATTAATTCACTATCAAAAATATTATAGATAACAGTTTTTAGATTGTTATTAGAATCATCAAATCTTTTACAAAGTGGTAGTCAAAGTGCTACTAATTTGACCAATTTTGATCAAACTGTGCAAGTTGTTTTGGGACAGAGGGAGTAATGGTTATGAATTTGTAAATATTTTTTTAATATTCTAAATTTACAATGAAGAAGTATATTTTGTTAATGAACTTTTACGATAGTTTATTTTTATTTTTGTTTCTTTTCTCTTTACTTGAGACCATAAAATAATAAAATTACTAGATAGATATAGAAATAAAATTCGGTAAATAAAGATATTTAATTTAATTTCATATAATAAGAACTATGTTAAACTAACTAACTTTATTTCCCAGCATATATCGTTAAACCATATTATAATTTTTTTCATAAAAATTACTCCTTTCAGAAAGACACTTTATTTTTTTTAGAAAATTGTGTCCCCAATTGAATGACATTTAATAAGAAAATTTTGTTTAATAATAAAATTTCAATATTTTTTATGCTCCCTTTGAACATGAAAATTTTAAAGTTCAAAAGTAAATATATAACAAAAATATTCATATTTTTTGCTATTAAAATGGATCAAAAATAAGTTTTTTAGAGTGTCTCATAGAATCAAAATGTGTCATTAATTTTGGGACATAATAAATATTTATGTATATTAAAATAAAAATAAAATAAATAAATAAATTGTTTTGCAGATCAAGAAAAAATAAAAAAGGATCTATTATTTCAATATACATTAATAGATTTATTGGACAAATATTTTTTGTAGTATAAATAGTCTTTATTTAAGGAAGTGATTTAAAAGTAGAAAAAGGATTCAATGCTATAAAAAAAGGTAAGTATTTAGAGGGCAATTGTGTCAACACAATTATTATTTCTCCTAAATTTTAGCATTTGTAGTGGATAAGTACAAAATGTAGTGGCAGTAGTCACTCCCTTTTTTAAAATATCAAATTAGTTCATTATAAGAATGCTATGATGAATAATTTACTTAAACATTGAACAGATCAAAATAAAAATATAATTCTTATGCAAAATGAATACAGTATATCATTATATATAATATAATAATATTTAGGGGAAATGACAATTTAGGGTCCAAAGTTTGGGGGGTGTTCGCCAATAGGGGTCTGATGTATCAATTTTGTCTATTTAGGGTCCAAAGTTGCAAAATTTGTGCAGGTTAGGATTTTTTAACGATTTTGTTAACGGAATCCAGTTAAGTCACTAGTGTTTTGACATGGACTTAACTGGAGTTTGTTTTTATTATTTGCATGAGCATATTGTCATTTCAGATGTAGAAAATTAATAATAAAAAAATTGAAATATTAAATTTTACTTTCTTATATTAAATTAACTAATAATTAAGACGTCATTTACCGAAAATATTTTTTCAAGAAATACAATAAAAATATTTTTTTCATTAGAACCACTATAAAATAAAAAGTATAATTTTTAAAAAGGAAAAAGTGTAAAAAAACTATATTCCAAAAAAAAAAAAAAAACCACTTTATTTTTTTAGAAAGAAGAAAGTGGGGATTTGAACAATTCTTTTTTTTTTTCTGTGGTGGTGGTTAGTATTGTTTCATTATTAATATTAGTATTCCAATTATTATTTTATTTATAAAATTATTTTTAATTTTTATTATTAATTTTCCTTGTTTATAACTTCATTATTTGCGGTTTTAAAAAAAAACCACTTTAATTTTTTATTTTCTTATTATTTTATTTATTATTATTTTTGAATTAATTAAAATTATTCGAAAATTTAATAATAAAAGTGAAAGAAAATTTAGGGTCCATTGTATAAGGGGTGTGTGAAATGACAGCCCATGCGAACATCCAAAACTAATTTCAGTTAAGTTTTTCTGTTACTTAACTGGATTTTCTTTGCAACTTAGTCCAAAAACCCTTAATTGACTAACGTTGTTAACTTTGGACCCTAAATTGACAAAATTGATACATCAGACCCCTATTGGCACACACCCCCCAAACTTTGGACCCTAAATTGTCATTTCCCCTAATATTTATTCATCTAAATTTTCTTTTATTCTCATCTAGCATAAGTTTTTTTTTTTTTTTTGTCCGAGTTAAAAATACTAGGAAAAAAGATTGTTTTTTATTTGTGAAAAATTGGTGAAAACAATAGAACAATAAACAATATGTATTTCATTTTTATTTTTTTACATTTAAGCTGAATTCACTAACGATCTTTTAAGTAAATTAAAGCATTCAAAAATATGGCCAGAATCATACAGTATATATTTAAGTATATTAGTATCTCATAAATGTTCTCACAAATCGTTACTTTTATAAAAAAAAATAAAAAATGAATAGATATTATGGATGACAACTTGTCATCCATAATTACTTGTCATCTGTGTAATTATATTTAAGTATATTAGTATCTCATAAATGTTTTCATCATTTAAGGTTAATTACTTGTCATTGACAAGTAATTAACCTTAAATGATGAAAAGATAAAATATAAATATATAATACAAACTAAAATAATAAAAATTAACAAAGTGATTCGTTCAATCTAAAGAGATTATATCATTAAGTAAGGTAAGTGTTATTTTTCTTGAAATCTGTGTAAGGTAAGTATTTATATATTTAGTGTATCTTCTTTGAATTTCCATTAATTCATCAAAACTTCAAAGGATAATTATGTTAAATCATAAAATTTGTAGTGGATAAGTAAAAATTGTAGTGGTAATAGCCCTTCCCAAAAAAAAAAAATTATACTTCATAAATTTAATGATAAAGATAAATAAATATTTTTTATCATTCACTTTCTAGATATTTAGTTTTTAATGTATAAAAGAACTAGTGATTTTTTTTTATAAAAATATGTTTGAAGGCGAAAGGAGTAATTTAAATTTTTTAAATAATTAAAGAATCAGTCTTATGAGAAACTTGTTTTACGCTAATAGGTGAAAAAGAGGGTTTTTCAAAAATTTCAGTCTTATGAAAACCATATTTTGAAAATATGTTTTACACTAAAGTAAGCGTAAAACAAGTTTTTCACATAATTAAAAGTCTCTGTAGAAGAATGACGGATAAAATAAAGAGAAAATTTTGGGGGAAACTAGTTTCTCCATAAGTTATAAAAAGTCATGTTTCTATAGGGGTTAAAGTTTAGGGTTTAGGGTTTAAGGTTTAGGGTTTAGGCCTTTTGGGATTTAAGAAGTGTTAAAAAACAGGACTTTTTATAACTTATGGAGGAACTAGTTTCTCCCAAAACCAACTCTAAAATAAATTAAGGATGAAAATTTAAGCTTGGGAAGTCTCATTTCTTAATAAGTCTAAACTTTTTCCTATTTATCCTACCATATTTGCATGCTCAAATTCTTAAATTGTGAGTCACATGCTCAAATTATCATACTCATTATTTCTTTTTAATTCACAATACTTTTAAAACATATATTGTATACTCTTTTTTTTAACTCCCAATGTCCAATATATTGTATACTCTCTCCGTCTCATTTGAAGCTTCACCATTTTGGTGATGGCACACAAATTAAGAAAATTGATGAGTGTAAGAAGGGTTGTGAGAGGGAAAAAGTTAGTGGGTATAACAAGTGGGGCCTACAATTTAAGTATGTGAGAGGAAGAAGAGAGTGAGTATGATAAGTGGGACCTACAATTTTTACTATTTTAGGAAAGAATGAAGCTTTTAACGGAACACTCATTTGAGTAAAAGGTGAAGCTTTAAATGGGACGGAGGGAGTACTCTTTTCTTAACTCTCAGTGTCTGTCTGAGCAAAAAGATACTCCCTCTCTCCTAGATATATGATCAAGGTTCATACCAAAGAATTGCATTCTTGTTAAAAGGTTCACCGTCTCAAAATGATATTTATATTTTTTCGATCGTTACTACGAATAAATTTTGAGCAATAATTTTAAGTTGATTTAACTATTGTAATTAAAATTCAAAATTGTTGTTGATATTATTGTTAATGGTGTATCAATGACAAGTTTTAGATTTTTATTAGGATAGTTAAATCAACCTAAAATTATTGCTCGAAATTCATTCGGGTAACAGGTTAAAAGTATGATGACCGTTTTAGGACGGAGGGAGTATTAAAACTGAGTTATTTATCTTATTCTTTCATACTCACATATTAAATTATGGGTCTCACTTGTTATATTCACAACATTTTGCTCACTCACATTTTATTTTTTTTTGAAAAGAACATTTCTTGAGAGTATACTCCCTCCGCTCTACTTCAAATTGCACAAAATTGTCATTGCACGAGATTTAAGGAAAAAGTGAAAAGGTGATTTGTTGTGAGTGTAAATAGTTGGGTAGGAGAGAGAAATAATATGTGGGTTAGTTGATGTGAGTATGGAATGTGGGTCTAACTAATTAAAAATTAGCAAAAAACTTTCTACTTTTAGATTTTGCAATTTTTATGGGATATCCAAAATGACAAATTTTACAATTCGAAATGGGACGGAGGAAGTTGATATTAAAAAGGGGGAAATTAATGGTTGAGAATAGTAGTGAATAGTACTGCTTCTTTCCCCATTTAAAATTGCAAAATTCATTTTAGGTGTCTCACTAGAAATTACAAAAACTATAAATAGAATTTTTTTAATAATTTTCAATTAGTGAGACTCGAGACTCAGTAGTTACACTCACATTAACTAACCCATATAATATTTCATACTCTACTTTCTTTCTCCTCCTAACTATTTACACTCAAATACATCTTCTTCTCTTTCATTTTTTTTTTTAATTTTCGTACATTGACAATTTTTTACGATTTAAAATAAGACCGAAATAGTATGTCTTTACATAATAAAGTACTATTCCCGGATTTCGAACCGCTGCACCCAAGACTTAGCTCCACCCAATGGTGCCGATTGGAGCCACCTCATTTTAGCTACACCCAATGGTGCCGATCAAGGCCACATGTGTCTGAATTCGGTGGGACCCAAAAAAAAAATTGAAATCATCTTAGCCGCACACCCAATCGGCATGCCTATGTGGCCTTGATCGGCACCATTGGGTGGAGGGGTGGAGATAACTTGATTGAAGCGGTTCCGAGTCCTACTATTCCCTCCGTCCCTCTTGAATTTATAAAAATGTGTTTTGGCACAAGAATTAATAAAATGATTGAAAAGGTGATGTGTTGTGAGTATAGATAGTTGAGTGAGAGAGAGAAAGTTGGGTAAGTGGATAGTTGTTGTGAGTATGACAAGTGAGACTCACTATTTAAAAGGTTTTTTTATTTTGAGATTTTGTAAATTAAAATGTGATAACCAAAATGACAATTTGTATAGATTAAAAGACTGGAGTATAAAATTGCATTATTAAAAAAGTAGTAAAACTTATGCATACTATTTAGGGAAAACTCTGTTTTAGTCCATTGTACTTTGGGGCGTGTTTCACTTTTACCATCGATTTTTTTTTTTATCATCGTACTAGAAAATGGTGTCATTTTATACCCAAAATTTAACGCCGTTATCTTTATTAACAGGAAAAAAAAAACTAACACCCACTAAATATTTTTTTTATTGATGTGGTCATTTTAATGTATTGTTTTCAGGGCCGGCGTTGAGATGGTCCAAAGAAGGAGAAGGAGCAGGCCTGAAGAAGAAGGAAATAAATCGATGGCGGCGTAGTGAAGTTGAGAGGGAACGACATCCAGGGAGGCAATGGGGGGGAGGCGGTGGAGGTGTGACGTGTGAAGGCCGACGGGAGAGGGAGGAGTGGGGTGGGGTTGTTGCGGCCGCAGAGAGAACGAGAGATGATATTGTTTTTTTCTTTGATGTAGGAATTGTTTGTCTTTTTATATTTTAATTTTTTTAATCTTTGTTTAGTTTAAATCTTGCACTTTTACCCTTCAAATATCAACATCACCAATGTTTTTGTAACGGATGAGGAATATTGCGGTCAAATAAGGGCATGCGGTCAAGTTTTAACAGAGGGATGCAGTCAAGTTGAAGAAGGGAGGTGCGGTCAAGGTGGAAGTTGATGGTGCGGTCGAGTAGGAGTTGTGCGGTCGAGTGGTGCGGTCAAGCTGTGGAGTGGTCGAGTTGTAGCAGCTGCGGTCAAGAAGTGTGGTCAAGTAGTGGTAGTGCAGTCAAGTAGTGGTAAGGTCAAAACGGAAGGGCTAAGTGGTAATTTCATCAAGTAACCACGTGGAAGGCTCGTGAGGTTGTTGGAAGCATGTGAGTTTGTTAAGAGCACATGGCCACGTGGCCACGTGAGGCGGTTATCTCCAACAACTTGCACATGGGCTTCCCTATAAAAGGGGCACAAGAGGCATGAATGAGGGTGTGGATGATTTGGCTATTTTCATATTCTTAGTTTGTTCTTAGCTATAGCTTAGTGGTAGTTCTTCTTCTTCTTCTTCATAGTTTAGCTATAGCTCAGTATTAGTGTTCTAGCTTAGTTTCCATAGTTTAATCTTCAATTTCTAGTTGATTACTCTGTTATTGTTGTTATTGTTGTTGGGTTAATCGAAATTGGTTTCAATTCCCATTTTCGCATTTGTGATTAGATCTCATCTGTTACAGTTTTTTACATTTTGGTACCAAATTTTGTTTTTACTCGTTAAATATGTAACGAGAGTTAGTTTTTACAAATTTTCCGTTATGAAAGATAACGGTGTTAAATTTTGGGTCTAAAATGACACCATTTTTTTGGTACGATAGTAAAAATGAATAAAATAAAGTTTGATAGTAAAATTGAAACACGCCCAAAAATACAATGGACTAAAACGGAGTTTGCGGTGCTATTTATTGGCACGGGGAGTGGAAGTATTCACGTAGTCCTATATGAGAGTTGATGAAATTTTGTACAGGATGACAAGACAGCCCTTTCTTTCTTAATCATAGGATAGGGAAAGGTCGGCAGAAAACCTTCCTAACAGTCCATCCATGGCTCCCACACACACACACCTACTCCCCTCCGTCACTCTTTAACTTACTCCCTCCGTCCCTATTTACCTTACAAAAATTGCCATTTTGGGTGTCCCCATTTACTTTACAAAATCTTAAAAAGAAAAGTTTTTATTACTTTTCTAATAGTGGGACCCACTTGTCATACTCACAACAACTATCCACTTACTTTTCTCTACCCCACTTTCTCTCTCCCACTCAACTATCTACACTCACAACACATCAACTTTACAATCATTTTCTTAATTTTTGTGAAAACCTCTTTTTTGTAATGTAAATGGGGACGGAGGGAGTATAAATTTTGGGTTGGGCGCATTTTTTAAGGAAAAAGTGAAAAAGTTGATGGGTTGTGAGGGTAGATAGTTGAGTGGGAGAGAGAAAGTGGGGTAGAGAATAGTAAATGGATAGTTGTTGTGAGTATGATAAGCGAGTCTCATTATTTTAAAAGTGTTAAAACATTTCCTTTTTGGGATTTTATAGATTGAAGTAGGACAATCAAAATGACAAATTTTATAGATTAAAGAGAGACGGAGGGAGTATTTCTTTGCCCCAATGCCCACAACTCCACAAGCAACTTTAAAGTACTGTAGATTTGATTGTCAATCTAAACGAACTTAACTAAATATTTTTATCAATAAAATTATTTTGTGAAACTTTAAAATTTGTTATTATTAAATTACTAAAAAATATATCAATATTTTGTTATGTTGATTAAATTGACATTAGCTTTTTATCAAATTTACCACTGACGATAATTAATTTTTGGGACAGAGCGAGTATACTTTTTATAATAAAGTGTACATGCATTTGTGCATAAAATGACTATGGCCTACACTACTAACCTTACATTTTGCATGAAGCTCCGATTTTAACCATCTATGCATTGTTTTTATCAGTTTAGCCATCTTACTATGTATACGAATTCATTTTCACATTACCCCCTAACGACTTAAAAAAAAAGTTAGATCTCATTGATAAAACATAACAAAGCTAACGAGGAGTTGTCAAAAACTAACTACATTAAAAAAGGTTAAATGTTGCATTAGCCACAACGAATGAGTTGATTGGAGGAGACAACCGATGGTGTCGTTCGAGTTTGGTGAATGTTGGTGGCCCTTGGCGGTGGATTTGGCGTGGGTATGGAATATCCCAGTAGTAGATTGGTGTGGTGGGGAACCTAACTTTTTTTAAATGCATTAGTTTCTTGCGAATTCTCGTTAGTTTTGTCAAGTTTTATTAACAAAACTTAACTTTTTTTGATGTCGTTAAGGGATACGATTAAAGTAAATGCGTATGTAGGTCATTAAAAATTGCTAAAATTACATGGGTAGTTAAAACTAAACCTTTATCATAGTACAACGGGTCAAAAGGGTGATAAGCCTAAGTAAAACAGAGCTAGTGAGCCAGTATGTGCAACAACCATAGGATTCATTTCCCATTGCCCTTTCACTCCAAGCAGATTAGTTTGCCAGAATGGCCCCCAAAACGAATGCACTTTTTTTTTTTTTTTTTCCAAATTTGCTCTTGTTCAGGAGTAAATTTGAAATGTTTTTGAACATTCATTTTGAGACGGGGGTAGTAAGCCCATTTATGGTTCCACATCTCCTTTCTTTCCAGCATTCAGAAAACTATTTCACGGATTTGAAACTGCTGCCTGCTACCAAGTATTTGTTGCTCCGCTGCTACCAATGGCCAAGATGATAATTATTGGATCCCATGTGGGACACACCTCATGTCAAATCAATCCCGGTCATTGATCTTCCAACAAGGTGGGGCGTGAATTCATCCTAGCCATAGTTAGCGTGCAGCGGTGCAGCATTTTCTTGCCTCTATTTCGTACTCTGTACAAGTTCAAGTCTGTTGCCAAAAGTGTTTGCAGTAACTTGCAAAAGTGCTCTGCTAATTAGACAAATCACAGGCTGAACAGAAAATCTGAGAGGCTATTATTTGCAAATGCAGCAACTTATAAGAATCTTTCATTTCTCAGGGAAATTGCAAGCAAATCAAGAATGTAATTTTCCAATATGGCAGATACACGATTGCCCCCATAAATCTGTAAGGATGTTCTGCCAAATCGTTAGTACTAATTGGCAAAACGTGCTAAATGTGAAATCTTGAATACTTATCCGCACGTTGATGATATGCACGTTCTAATTTTGGTTAAAAAAATAATGACATGATTTTAAAATCTTCTCTTTCATATCTGAATATTAATGTGGTTTTCAACGCTATCCAAAACCAGGAGATATCGCATTCAAGATTCTTTAAAAATTTGTGTATATATTGTGGAAGTCGAACAATCGGTTTATTCAAGTCACAACTTTGAGCCAAGAGTGCATACAGAAAAACAAGAAACTCTTGTTTATCTGTATCCATGGCAGACGGAGTTTTAATCATGAGCAAGCTGTTATTCCAGGCATTTCAGCAAACGGGGCTCTCCGTCTCAAATAAATATAAGGGCATATTCTCTTCATTCTTCACTTTTCATTAGTTTGATTATGCCCAGGGAAGAAAGGAGGGATGAGTGAAGGTTACAAGGACAAACAAGGTAGTTCTCAGAATCCCTTTCTTTCCCGTGTGGCTGGTATTGGAAATAATTTCATAATATTCGTTGTACAAGTTGATATTTCTTTGTTGTGCGACTTATGTCACTAGGACCATTCATTTTTGTTATACCACGAACATAGGTGCGGGTGTGGAAGTTGTACAGTACTCCCTCAGTACCGGAAAAGAGAGGTGTTGTGCATGACATGCTTTTTAGAAATGTAGCTTTACTTGCTTGCACCTTCATGAAATTGCACTAAAATTGTTTCTTCTTGTAGAAACATTATTCTTCTTTTGGGATAGATGAAATAGGGTAAGTGCGACTCGTTTTTGGGACGGATGGAGTGAAGCTTGCAAATAAAACTTTGATGTAGTTGGTGTCAAATATATCAAGTTTTATTTTGGTGTAGTTTTAATCCCTCTGCCCTAAAAAAGAGTTGCACTTACCATTTTCATCTGTCCCAAAAGAAAACAAGTCATGTTTTAAAGAGAAAACAGTTTGGCGTAATTTCAAGAAGGTACAAGCAAGTAAAGCTACGATTTTTAAGAAGTGTGTCATGCAAAGTACAACGCAGCTCTTTTTTTTGGAAGTAGGAAGTACTGTACAACTGCTACACCCACACCTATGTTGTACTCTAGCAAAATATGAAATGTCCTAGTAACATAGGTGGGAGCAACCAAGATAAATCAACTTGTAGATTGCATACTGTGGAATTATCACTGCTACCAGCCACACAAGAAAAAAAGGGAGTACGCGAAGATCAATTAATTTCCTTGAAGGACGAAATCAAGAAGAAAGTGAATGTAGAAACATCTCCTTATCAAAGGTACAAGAGCCGCCGAGCCGAGCCGAGTAGTAAATAAACAAGCACACTTTAGGTTCGACTGGAAAATAGAAACTCAACGTCGACTTGGGCTCAAACCTTTTACCTTTCCATATTTTGCTTGGTTTTACTTGAAAGTAGAAATATTGAGCTTTTAGCATCGGAGTATGACTATGTTTTTGATGCTAATATTGATTCATAAATAAAATTCCATTTGTCAATATAAGAGAAATAAACATAAACAGGAAGTGCATAAACCGAAAAATTCCCCTCACTAGTTACAAACAACGAAAGAAGAAGCCAAGATTTACTAACCTTACTTTCCGCTTGACACTAAATCAGTTTTAGTATGTGCAACAACCATAGGGTTCAAAGTCCATCGCCCTTTTGATTCCAATCGCTGATTTCCTTGAATCACATTCCATATCATCACTAGTCTTCTCTTCATCAGCCTGTGCTTCTATGTCTTCATCTAAAAATTAAAGGCAGGTTTCATAGAATTAACAATATGACTAAAAACCGTTAACTATCCGTTATCTCCCAATAAAGAGAGACATTATATATTAAGTGAAAGATACCTGAAGCATTTGCAATAGAAAACTCGGTTAGTCGTTTAACACAGTCCTTCAATGCTTGGAGTTCAGCTTCTTTCTCACATAGTTTTGAGTTGGTAGATTGCAATTTAGACTCGAGCTCTACAATGTGGCTTTCCTGCTGTTCGATGAGCAAATGGGATAACTTCTGATCCAGTTCAGATGCCAATACCCCTTTGCTTTGACTTAACTCCAAATTGAAGTCCTCGAAATTGGAGAAATTTTCAGCTACTCCATTCTGTACAAAACCATCAGTCCATTTTCGCAAATTAAATGGACTTCTTGAACAAGCACAATACAGAAAATACTCCCTCCGTCCCAAAATGAATGTCCGAAAAAATTCAAATTTGCACTTGATCAAACCAATTTTGAAATTTTATTGGATGCGCATTTTGCGACGGAGGGAGTAAATAAAAGGCAATCTGGTACTACAAGAGCTCCCATTATGCGTGGGGTCTAGGGAGGCCGGGTCCACATGGGTCTGAAAAAGCACAAAAAGATACTCCCTCCGGTCCAAAATAACTGTCACTTTTGGGTCAAAATTTTGGTCCAAAATAATTGTCACTTTTGAACTAAATGTCTCTTTTAGCCTTGCATTGAAACTTGTTTTCTTTTATTAATTGTCTTAGTGTGAGACATTAATGTAAGAAAGTTGCACACTTAATAGGGGTAAAGTTGGAACTTTTGTCATCAAACCATGATAATAATTGTACTCCCTCCGTCTCAAAATAGATGTCGTTTTGAGAGTTAATTTTTGTCTCAAAATACATGTCGTTTTACTATTTTCAAGGCTATTTTGTTGTTGTATACCAACTCTACCCTTATTAATGATAGTGAACTATCTCTTAAACAGTTATTTAATTGCCTAGGTAATTGCATTACTTTAGGGTATATAAGACTTTTTCACATACATTAATTGTATTTCTTAATATGTGTAAAGTGGTTGAAACGACATCTATTTTGAGACGGAGGGAGTATTTCTTAAGAGTTGTGCAAATGCAAAAAGAGACAGTTATTTTGGACCAGAGGGAGTAGTAAATTAAATTCTTAATCAAGATCATCAAAAGGCAACCTTAGAAGAAGATGAGATATCTTCATCATCGGGAAAGTAAGAAGTGGGCCCAGGAAGCTTTTGCAGCTCAGACACGAGCTCAGCTTCCAACTGAGCCATTTCCAGCAATTCAAGTTGTGGCTCTTCTTCTTCTGTGAGAACACTACTTATGCAGTCACCTTCATCTCCAACATAAAGACCATAACTTTCAGTTCCATCTCCATGCTCTGTGATTAATTGTTTGTTTCTTTGTGTTTTTCTTTGATTGACAGTAGTACCACGAGATGTAGAACTTGTACCACTGAGATTACGCGATGACTTTCTCTTAGCGAGTTCAGTTTTCAATTCTTGAACAACTTTTGCTGTCTCGTCCACTGCTGTATTCAGCTTGCTGATTTCGACTTTCCCAGCTGACATCATGTACATTATTCCCATCCCAACTCCCCAACCAAAAGATGAGTTTCCTAAAGGGTAAAACAAGAATTAGGCACGAGCAAGAAATTCACAAACTTGCATCATATATTTGAGAGGAGAATCGATGGGTAACAGAAACTCTCCCTCATTTTCCACTCAAAGCATCCTCTTTCAGTATTATATGGTCAACACATGGATATATCAAATTGATGGTCCAAACTTTCAGTGAGTTGGTACTTTAGGATCACTATTGAAATTAATCCAGGTCTGATCCAATGAAAATAATTTAGTTCAAGGGGTTAAAAGTGTGTACAAAAAATGTTTCGCCCCCTTCTAATACAATACTGGAACAATGGACCGCATATCACTACAACTGAAATAGGACTCGAAATCGCTTGCCCATGTAAAGTTTTGACCCTAAAAAACAATTACCACGTCAATCCCAAAATTGAATGTCCGAAATTGCTCTTGATCAAAGATCAATTTTGGACATTCATTTTGGAACGGAGAGAGTAACTTTCAAAAACAACACTAGACGTCAATCTAGAATCAGAACAATTATACAGGAACCAAAAAGGGTAAAATTGTGCAAAATTAAACACCAACTCATAAGTGCATGCACAGATATAAGAGATTCGAACCTTTGGAAGCACAAAATTCACACTTAGCACAAGCATTTTTACCAGTCCTTCTCTTCTTCAAGCAAACTGCAAATCTCCTTCCACATTTCACATCAACTTTCCCCAAATTTCCCCTAATGTCTTTCCCCCTGCCACCCACTTTCTTCTTCAACTTCTTCGACCCGGATCGAGACCCAGAATCACTACAAAACCTAAAGATTGAATCTTGATCAAAACCCAAAATCCCCACCTCAACATTGTTGTCCCCACTATCAATTATTTGAGCTGATTCTTGAGGGTTTGAGGACTGTGGCTGTTCAATTTGATCCGAATTTTGGCCATTTTCTTGAGAAATGTCACTGGGTTGAAGAACATGTTTAGCAAAATACCCAGATCCTGCTGCAGCTGCTGCTGCAAGCAAAACTTGCCACATTGTGATCAGCAAGAACTAGGGTTTGATGTACTTTTTAGTGGGAGAGAAAAATTGAAATTTGGTGAGAAAATTTGTGAGTTATACTGGGAAAAATGGGATCTTTGACGTAATTTTGAGGGAAAATGTGAGAGTTGATGCTGGTAGGTGGAGGGCAGATGCCAGTAGGTGTGTGTGAAAACAATTAAGCAAGGCACGTTGGAACTTGAGAGCTCCACAACTGTTTAATATCATTGTTTTTTTGGGTTCACGTGCTTCTTCTTGAGTTCTCCTTTTTTGAAAATGACAATTGGAGGGAAAAAGACTTCCCTCATCTAATTCAACTTTTTCTTTCTTTCTTTCTTTCCTTCTTTTTTTGAACTTGATCTTAATATTATGATGGGCAAATTGCACTTTAGGTACCTGAGTTTGTCGTCATTTTTCAATTGATTATCCAATTTGTATTTGTTACAAGGGTTAATGACAATTTAGACCCTGAAGTACCATACCACCCTTCCAATCGAGCCCCAGATGTCTTTTTTCGCCAGATCGGACCCTGGGGTGATTCATTTTCGCCAGTTAAGGCATTTTTGACGGAATTCGTTAAAAAGTCAGTTAAAAGGCATGTGCCGTGCACGTGACTAACGGAATTGGGTTGTTTGAAGTTGATGTTTCTTTTAAGGGGTTTAATGAAAATTCGAAACTTAATAGGGCTAAAAATAAAAATAATTAATAAAATAGTAAATAAAAGGGTTTTTAAAGTTATTTTCAAAATATTAATAAAAAATAAAATTAAATAAGAATTTTATTTTATAAACAAAATAAATCAAATTTTACATTTACCAAAAAAAATCTTCATCCGATAAATATGCAACATTTTATAATTTATAATAAAAAGAAAATTAAATAATAGTTGTATTTTAAAACTTGTTATTGTATCACGATTAATAATAAACTAAATAACTATTTTTAGATTTTCATTAAGATAATTATTTTTGTTCAAATTGTTGGTCAAAGTATAAATTGTTTGACCAAGAATCTTAAGTCGGGCGGGACATAGGGAGTATATTTTTAGCAAATGCGTTATCCAAATCATTTTTTACGTTTACCAAAGAAAATTATCATTAAATACTCTGATGCTCGGACTCTTTAATTTACTCCGCCATAGCCGTGTCGGACATACGTATTTTAGTCTTGTCTAGACGAGTCCGGCGAGGTAAACAAAAGAGTCTGAGTATCTTAGATTAAATAAATATGCAACATTTTATATTTTATAATAGGAAATTAAAATAAGTTACAATTATTTATTTTAGATTTTTTTTTAAGAAAGAAAAAAAAAAATCTTAGAATAGCAGCCACCATCATCTTTAACAAACCCAGCCAAACCCCCACCCCTTCCCCTTCCTCCGGTGACCACCCCTTTCCCACCATCCTTCTACCTTCTACCCACCATTACTACCACCAGACCACCACACAAGCAGACCACCACCGCACCACCACCATCGGACAGCCACACCGCACACCGACCAAACACCGCCACAGATTATACACACGAACCAAGAAACACATACAAACACTCCAGATCTGAAATCAAAAATCAAAATTCAAAAATCAAAAATCCGACGAGTGATGCTTCTCCATCCTCATAACCGTCGGCGCCTCCGCTATACCTTCTTCCGATGATGATGATTCCGACGACTCTGCAACTATTGATGATGATATCGGTGGATCGGCACCAGAAATTGATCCAGTTCGGATTCTCACCCAAAATTGATCTGGCCGCCATTGTTTGAACCAAGAATATCTGGGTAGAGTATGGTTTCAGGAGAAATGAGTAGTGGGGAGAAATGCCGATGATGATGACGACCGACAACGACGGAGACGGCAAAAAATTGTAGAGCCGTCGTTGGGAGAAGATTCTTGATGAGTGCAGAAAATCCAAGAGGCATAATGGTCGAAATCAAAATCAGAGATCGGAATCAAAACTAAAACCAAAACCAAAACCAAAATCAATATGGAACAAACGCAGATCTGGGTTTCCAAATCGAAACCTAAATAAAAATTCATAACCCAAATCAAAAATCAAAGATTGAAATGGGGTGGTATACGGGATTGCAGTCGTAATGTACTGTGATGAGAATGAAGAAAAGAGGGGGCCGGTCAGAGATGTTGGTGTTCGTCGGAGACGAGAATGGGGTGGGACACCGGAAAATATGGAGGAAGGTTGGGATCGGAGTCTGGGACTGGGAGCGTGGGGGGGTGTGAAGGGATATATTGTTCATCTTTTTTTATTTACCCTCCCCTCATTTTTAAATGTGTCATTTTAACCGCTTTAGAAGTATGTACAATTCAAACAACCCAATTCAGTTAGTCACGTGCACGGCACATGCCTTTTAACTGACTTTTTAACGAATTCCATTAAAAAGGCCTTAACTGGCGAAAATGAATCACCCCAGGGTCCGACCTGGCAAAAAAAGACATCCGGTGCTCGATTGGAAGGGTGGTATGGTACTTCAGAATCTAAATTGTCATTAACCCTTGTTACAATTTAGTTCCTGAATATGTCTTTTGTTGCAATTAGGTGTAATTTTAGTTAGCCCGTTAGAAAACAAATGAAAATGGATGGAAAACGTAACAAACATCTTTCAAAACTGCATAATCACCCCTATAGTCTAAATTATCCCACTTCGCCCCCTAGTTCCTAACGAATGTTTAAAAACAAAGGAATCAATTAATGACCCCTAAAATTTACATATTTACCATTTTCTCTCCCATATTAAATACCCACTCCATCTACTGCACACATAAAACGGAATGAGTATTTGTTAGGTGTAAGTTTAAATTATTACATTTCACCGTTTATATTTATATTGGGTGACTTTTTTCCCCCTTATTTTATACTCCCTCTGTTCTGATTAACTGTCATTTTAGACAAAATTGTACACACCAAGGAATGCATTAATAAGTCCTTTACATTCCATTTTTGCCCTTTATTTCTCTTTTTAATTACACAGAATAAATCGGAGAAAGGATGAGTCAATGAGAGATTCAAGCTATTATCCCCTTTCGTCTGTTTAAACTTTAAACCCTAGCAAATAGAACTCTGCAAATCAACATCAACGATACAAAGTCCAGCCACTTTCCGTTCTGAAAGAACCACATATAGCTCAAATAGCCAGATAAACCTATATACAGATTGAATAAAACATGTTCGATTTCAAAGATCGAATGATTTAGTTCACTGCAAAGTGATACATGTGAAGAGCAGGAACAAAACAACTTTCAGATCTGACCAGATCTAAAGATTCTCATCCAGAACAAGGCAAAAACAAGGTGGCGGAGAGGAACAATGGTCGGCGATGGTGGTTCCAAAAAACAGAGAGGCGGAGGAGGTTGGCGGAGGGAGGAGGCGATGGTGGAGAGGACGGCGAGATGCAGAGGTTGCTGGAGAAGATGGCGAATGATGATGATGACGATGACGCCGCCGGAGGGTTGAGGTGAGGGGACGGTGGCGGTGAGGGTGAAGGTTTATTCTTTAGAGAGAGAAATATATTACGTCTGCAACTAAAAGGCGTTGGGGGGGGGGGAGTGGGGGAATTGGGTTTTAGTGAGTGAATTTGAGGTGAGAGAAAACCAGAAAAGTGGGACTGTGCATGTCAAATTATGTTAGTTTGTAAACATTTGTTAGGAGCTAGGGGTGAAGTGGGATAATTTAAACTAGGGTTAATTGCAATTTAGACCCTGAAGTACCATACCACCCTTCCAAGCGAACCCCGATGTGTTATTTTTGTCAAATCGGGTCTTGAGGTAATTCATTTTCGCCAGTTAGGGTCTTTTTGACGGATTTCGTTAGAAAGTCAGTTAAAAGGCATGTGCCATGCACGTGACTAACGGAATTGGGTGACTTTGAATTGATATTAGCTATTAAGGGGCCTAATGAAAATTCTAAATTCAAAAGGGCTGAAATAAAAACAATTATCAAACTTTTAAAATAAATATTATTAAAAAAATATTTCATTGGATATAAATAAGTAAGTGCTTCATTAATTATTATATTAATACTGTAAATTAATTTTTATTTCCAAATTTTATGTGAGAAATATAAATAATTAAAAAACATTAAAATGATTTAAAAATGAAACAAAAAATATAGGGATAGTACTATATTTTAATTAAATACTCCCCCCGTCCCACACGAATTAGGATTTTTGGATTGGACACGGGGATTAAGGAAAAAATGTTAGTTGAGTAGGTGTTGTGAGTATGAAAAGTAAAGTATGAGAGATAAAGTTGGGTAGAGAATAATGAGTGGAAAGTTGTTGTGAGTGTGAATGTGGGTCCCATTAAATGAGTGTCCATTTTCAAGAAACCTTTGTTCCAAAAAGAGTGTCATTTTTTAACACAACTTTGTCCTTAAATATTTTTTTTCGAAATTTTTTCCATCGGTCTCTTTATACTTGCAAAACTAAATGTTTGGAAATGAGATTACAAAATTATATATGAATCTTTGCCACCAAAGTGTGCAAAAAATTGACATTTTTAGGTGTCCCTTTAAAATAAAAATTGGACACTCATGTAGAGACAGAGGTAGTATTACTTATTAATTACACTTATGAGATTTTGCCTTTTAAATGGATTATTTATCATTTTATTCTTCAATAATAAACTGAAAATATTATTCTTAATACCACCACATCACACTCATCATCATTAACGTGAACGCCACCATCATTGCCGCCACCATCCTCCAAAATCATCTCTACAACCAGCATCCCACGAATATCACCGCCACCACCAACAGCCCACTACCATGGCAGGAGGAAGAGTGACGGAGACCATCGGATGATCACCATCACATCAGATAGCGAATATAACAAATCCCAGATTGCATCTTAAAAAAGTAAATCACCCAAATTCAGAATTTTTAAAAAGGACCAAATTCATATAAAAATATGGACCAATTCGGATTTGAGCTCAAAGTGGAAGTGAACGATGAAGCCAATCGCCGTCTGGTTTTCAGATCTGGGCTCAAGGACGCTTAAATATCGTTTCCACTTTCCCCTTCTGATGATCTCCTTTTGGTGGTGATGGCGGTGGGGACGACCGGAGAAGAAGGTGGAGGTTGCAGCTGTTAGTAGAGAAGAAGGGGCGCTGTTGGGGTGGGGCGACCGTAGAGAAATATGGATGTCGATGGGGCAAGGTAAGGAGGGAGGAGTCGGTAGGGGCGAAAATGGTGGTGGTGGCGGCGGTATTTGGGAGAGAGACGGTGGCGGTGGAGAGTTGTTGGAAGAGTAAGGAGGAGAGAACGACGGTGAAGTTGGGTGGAGTGGAGGAGTGGTGGGGGTTGTTGACGGGAGAAGGCAAGGAAGTACGGAGGGGGAAGAGACGACGGCGATGGAGATGGCGATGGTGGAGGAAAGAATCAGGAGCAAGAACGATTTGCCATGGTTTCTTGATTTGTGTGTGTGAGAGAGAGAGAGAGGGGGGAGGAGAGGGCTTAAAATGGGAATAATTATTTTAATTTTCATCCTTATTAATTTTTATCTTTCAAAAAAATCCTTATTAAGTTTTAAAATTTTCACTTAACCCCTTAATAGCTAATATCAATTCAAAGTCACCCAATTCCGTTAGTCGCGTGCATGGCACATGCTACATAACTGACTTTTTATCGAAATCCGTCAAAAAGGCCTTAACTGGCGAGTTTTAAAAACATCAAGACCCGATTTTATAAAAATAACACATCGGGGTTCGCTTGGAAGGGTGGTATGGTACTTCAGGGTCTAAATTGCAATTAACCCTTTAAACTATAGGGGTGATTATTGCAATTTTGAAAGATGCTTGTTACGTTTTTCATCCATTTTCATTAGTTTTCTAACGGGCTAACCAAAATTACACCTGATTGCAACAAAAAGACATATCCAGGAACCAAATTGTAACAAACACAAATTGGATAACCAATTGAAACATGACGACAAACTCAGGTAACTAAATTGCAATTTGCCCTATTATGATTGTACATTGCTACTGTGAATAATATGGGTTGCGGTCGACTATACAGGAGTCGAGTTATGTCGGTGTAAATTCGAGACCAAAAGATAATTATACACATAATGAGTTACCGAATTGTCCAAGTTGGATTGTTGTGCCATTAAACTGTACACATTCAGATCCCAATGTGACTGATGAGAGGATATTTTTTGTTACAATTGATTGACCAAACTAACCTTCTCTTTCTTGGAAAGTTTAAAATCAATGGTGAGGTAATCTCTCACGTCCAAAAAAGTTGTTGCTTTTGAACAAAAATATTGACTCAAAATAATTGTTACTTTTGGTTAAAAAAATTTAAATTTCTATTTTATCTTTGCATTTTAACTTGTTTTACTTTAATAATGAATTTATTGATTGAAATAATATAGCATAGGGAAACAATTATTTTGAAGCGATAATTGTCTGTTTTTTACTTGTAAAATGTCTAAAAGAAACAATTATTTTGGACCCAAAGAAAATCAATTTAAATAAGGGAAGTCTTGTGTGAGACGGTTTCACACGTAAGACAGATATAACGAGAGAGGAAATGGGCTTGCCTTGCCTTGCCCTGCCCATAGAGAGCAAACAATTTACTCTCTCAACGAGATCTGTCTCATGGACACGTGTGAGACGTCTCACACAAGTTTTTGTCATTTAAATACACATTCCCTCACAAAATAGAAAATTTAGTCTCAGTTTAACATTAATGGTTAGTAGTCAACTTGATTGATATTGCATTGGAAAGGATTGATGATATGGTAAAAAAGGTTATGATGACAAATGCTAAGTTGAGTTAAGATCGAATCTCCTGAATGTAAGCTTCAACAACAAACAAGAATGAACTCTCATTTGCTAACAGCAAGACCATCTCATTCTCAAAATTCATAACCCTAAAAATTGAAAATTTAATTAATCCAAATCCTTATGAACCTTGAGCCCCATAGAATTAGTAGTACCTATTACAGACTTAAGGGGCGTTTGACGTATTAAGCACTTGATGCTTGATGCTTAATACTCCCTCCGTCCCGCCGAAAATTGCAAAAAAAAATCATGGCACAAGAATTAAGGGAAAAGTGAAAAAGGTGATGTGTTGTGAGTGTTGATAGTTGAGTGGGAGAGAGAAAGTGGGGTAGAGAATAGTTAGTGGGTTAGTGGATGTGAGTATGAGAAGTGGGACCCACTAATTAAAAAATATTAAAAACTTTCCATTTATGGAATGTGCAATTTCTATGGGACGCCCATTTTGGTAAGTTTTGCAATTTTCGGTGGGACGGAGGGAGTACATTGCAAAGGTAATTTGGAAGTAAGGTGACTTTAATAACATTGAGCTCTAGATGCTGAAAATCCTGTGAGCCTCTTAACGATTGATAATCAAAATCGTTGCTTGACCAATAAGAGGCTCACAAAACTTATCTAGAGCTCAATGTTGTCAAAGGCGCCTTAATTCCAAATTACCTTTGCAATGTATCAAGCATCAAGTGCTTAATACGTCAAACACCTCCTTAGAAATTGCCTTCAGTGACATATGCTGACAATACGGATCCACTTGCTTTATCTTCACAATCTCATACACATGTTTTAGGGTTAAACTTGAAGCCAATACATGTCCCGGCCGGCTACTTAAAGACTCCACTCCGGCAGCTTTTTTCAGGTACCATGTCACTGACAGCGACTGAACGCTGAGCTCGAAGGTGTTGTCTTTGAATACTGTGACGGTGGCGGCGATCGGAGTGTCTGGGTTGTCTTTTTGTGTGCGAGCGTTGAAATCTTTACAAAAGTCCATTAGGTTGACTTTGTATTGACCGATGGCCGATCCGACCGGTGGACCGGGACGAACTCCACCGACAGGAATTGTTAGGCGGACGGTGGCGGCTACCGGCCGGCGGGTTAAGATCTCCTTTAACGTTGACATCTTGACTATATGTGGAGGGAGAAAACGGAGGCTCAAATGTAATGGGGAAGGAACGAATTATGCGCATAAGAATAAATCGGAGAGGGGTGTGTATTACAAATAATCAAACTCGGGATCTGTTTTGTGCATTTGAAAATCTTAAGGGGTGAACACGTTAATCCACAAAAACAAATCCCTTTTTTTCGCGCTTCGCCTCAAACTGTCGAAGGGGATTTATTTGTCTTAAACCCTAGAGTTCAGAATTTAGGGTCTCGTTGAGCAATAATGTTTACGAATTTTGTAAAATTAAGTTTTTTTTTTTTTTTTTTTCTGTTGGGAGGAATCAAATTCGACGGGAAGAAATTTGCAACTGATATTGCCAAATTCAAGGTAATTCTTTGTTACATCTCATTGAAAACTCATTATTACAAACCCTAGCAAATTTGTGGACAATGTTAATAACTAAATGTGAATTCGATGTCGATTATGAATGATTATTAAAGTTTTGAAAATGTATGTCCAAAAAACATTCTAATTTGTTCTTGATCAAGAGCAAATGTGAAAATTTTTTGGACATCCATTTTGGGACAGAGGAAGTTTTTTTTTAAGGATGTAATGACCCTTGAGAGTGACAGATACACGCAGTGGCGAAGCCAAACATTATTTTCAAGGGGGTCGGAATATTATAGACTTAAAATGTTACATAATATAAGAATTTAACTAGAAAGGGAGTCAAAATTACAGTTTAGTGTTATTTATTCTTCTAGAAAAAGGGTTCGAAATTGAAGTAATCTTATCATTTTTTGTTGAAAGATATTTTTTTCTAAACACAAGAGGGTGGAATGACACCCTTGCCTACAATGTGGTTTCGCCACTGGATATACGGCCAACTTTCTTACGATGTTTCTGCCTGGTTGCATAATGTTGTAAAAGCGGCATCAACCCATTGTAAAAAAAAATTGTTCACTGCTGTTTCATCTTGATTAATACATCAGTTAAATTGTGTTTTGCTCTAATCAGCCCTGCTGTTGACTTAAACATGAGTAAATGGCATCAGGCATGATCAGTTCCTCGTTCTCTTTCTGTTTCTTTCAATCTAGTTAGTTATGTAAATATAATCTGTATTTTTATTTTTTGTAGAGACTGAATCCACCTGTTCTAGTATTTGTCCAAAACAGGATCGGTCAAAGGAGCTATACAAGGAACGGAAATTTGATGATATTATAGCTGATCTTTCCCAAACACAGGTTTGATTCTACATTCTTTCTTTTGTGGGTTACATACATTCGAATGCAAATTGTACAACGACAACAGCAAAGTCTTACCTCTGTAATCTGGATAGGCTATTGAATGCAAACTGTAAAACATATATATACTCCCTCCGTCCCATTGAAATTACAAAGTCAAAGCAACATTTGTCGGGTTTATTTTGGCCGGAATTTACTGAATAAATTGATTGTCCTAATAAAAGTCTAAAAAATGTTATTAAGAGTATTCTTAATGGTGCATGAATAAGCGTTTTTAGATTTTCATTAGGATAATCAGTTTTTCTATAAATTCTTGGTCAAGTGCAATCAAGTTGACAAATTTTTTGATTTGACTTTGTAATATCAAAGGGATGGACGGACCGACGGAGTAAGGAGCTCAATGGCTATTATTATTATTCTGGCTGTTTATTTTTGTTATAACTACTTTTATATCCTGGTTTCCAATTACAATATGCCAGTCTTGGGAAGTGTATTATCATCAAAGATTTAGCAAATATTTGAATTTTGCTCTTTTGCTTTTGCTGTTCGATTTTCCTTCTTCTCTGCTCTCGTTTACTCACATTAGAAAGTTGTTTGCTTGTGGAGTATAACATCGTTTTGCGTAGTATTACCTCTGTACCAAAATGAATGTCCGAAATTACTCTTCATCAGGAGCAATTTCGGTCATTCATTTTGGGACGGAGGGAGTAAGATTTACCAGTGGTATTTACATTGTGTATCAAATAAGAACAGCTGAAATGATGCTAAAATGTTTTGATACTTCAGAGAGAAAATGCGATTGATAACTTCATAGCTGGAAAAACATGGGTCCTCATTGCTACTGATGTTGTCGCTCGGGGGATGGATTTCAAAGGAGGCGTCAATTGTGTGAATAATTACGACTTTCCAGATTCTGTAACAGCATACAATCATTGAATTTGTAATTGATACCAATCTTCATTTAAAATATAGTGTGATGTCTATCAATTGTGCATCCTTTGCAGAAGAAGTATGTTAATTACAACTAGCACAACACCCGTACGTTAAATGCACAAACAAATAAGTGTTACAAATTGATTAGAAGAATCTTCATTTAAAATATGGTGCGACATTTTACAATATTTTCTTAAGATTACTAAACAGCTGAAAATAGGTTCGTATCATTTTCGGTAAGTCATTTTACGCGAAACAAACGGAGCCTTATATTAGAATTCTGTTTCTGTATATTGATTACTGGTTGTATCTAGGAATGAACAATCTCTTGCAAATTTGGAATCCTCTGTTCCGTTAACGTCAGTATTAGCTTAGGTTTAGCATTTTGGAGGCTCAAATATTTTTTCCTGGTTATGAAAAAAAAAAAAAATCAATCTAGCATAAGCGTATTTCCAGAATTTATTTATTCAGTTGACATGGACAATTTTTATGATTTCCACTACCAGTTTTTTGGGCACATCCATAGCTATGAGTCTGGGTAGTTATTGTTCTTATATGTTTCCTGGTTAGGAGAAAAAAGGTGCTAATGATTCGGAAGACAAGTCTGAGATGGAGGTTCCAGTTGAGAGAAGGAAGAAGAAGAGAAAAACTGCAGCTTCTTCAGGTAACGGTTGGGTTTAGGATATGCAGTTTGATTGGCTGTCTTAGCTATATTTGTATTGCTTTAGTAACTTTGTTGGTCAGTTTTGTTGATCGGTGTAGAACTAGTAGAAGGATTTAGGCTCCGTTTGTTTCGCGTAAAACAACTTCCGGAAAATGATTTCCCTGAAAATGTTTTCCGGAAAATGACATACAACATGTTTTCGGTTGTTTTGTAAATATAAAGAAAATGTTTTCTGGAAAATATTTTCATATGAGAAAAAAAATTATTATGAGGAAAAAATTGACTGGGGGTTGGGGTGGGATGGGAGGTGGGGGGATAGGGGTGAGGCGGGGGTGGGAGAGGTGTTAAAAGATAATTTTAATATGAGTGATTTTTTTTTTTTTTTTTTTTTTTTGGGGGGGAGGGGAGGTAGGTGGGTGGTGGGGGTAGGGAATGGGGGAGTTGAAAACTATTATTATTATTATTTATTTATTTATTTTGGGGGGGGGGGTATGAGTATTTTTTTCTTTTTTTGGAGCGGGGTGGGTGGTGGAGGGGGTGGGGATGAGATGGACAGAGCGGGTCAAAAAAACCCGTCTCATGGATGAGACGGGTTGTGCATTTCGCACGGAAGTCTTTGTCTTGCATTTATATGGTGTGGAAGTTGGAACCTTAACACAAATAATTCTTAATACATGGAAAGTGAGGGTAATTTGGGGTTGTAAGTTTTTTATTAAGAGTGATTTTAGGTGTGTTGCCATATAAGTGGGAAAAAGCAACATTTTTCTAGCTTTTCAGCTTTTACTTATTCATGCAATAGACGAGTTGTACTTCACTTATTGGCTTTTGACTTTTAAGTCAAAACAAACACTATAATTATTACTTATTTTAAGTCAAAAGCCATAAGTTACTGAAAAAAAATGAAAACAAACGAGCACGTAGTGGGGGTAAGGAACGGGAGTGTGGGAGTTAGAAAATGATTTTAATAAGAGTAAAAAAAATGTGGGGGTGGGTGGGGGAGGAAAGGTAAGGTTGGAGGGTGGGTGGTAGGGGTGGAAATGGTTCGGCTCAAACCGCGGTTTGGAACCGAACCGAACCAAGCCGAGCGGTTTAGCTCGGTTTTTAAACATATGTGGTTCAACCCGGTTTTGAAAAGTGATAAACCATACGGTTCGGTTCAGCTTACGGTCTGGCCCTTCCAAGCCGAACCGAACCATATCAAGCCGAACCGCGAAACCGAACCGTGGAGCTGAACCGTGGAGCCGAGCTAGCTGAACCGTGTTTACATATAAGGATTATTAACCTGCATGTTATTTTTCTTAAGAAAATATACAAATTCCGTTTCAACATGTTCAAGCTTATCTTAGTAAATATTGTGGCATTTTCTATGACATATTCATGTACTCTCTTCGTCCTAAAATGATCTTCATACTTTTTTCTCTATTATTGCTAAGGAAAAAAGTGTGAATATCATTTTGGGACGGAGGGAGCAAATGACTTTGGCCTTTTCTAAGGCATATTCATGTATTTCCTCAATCCCAAAATGATCTTCATGCATCTTTCTCTATTATAACGAAGGAAAAAAGTATGAATATCATTTTGGGACAGAGGGAGTAAATGATTGTGGCCGTTTCTAAGGCATATTCATGTATTCCCTCTGTCCCAAAATGATCTTCATGCATTTTTCTCTATTATTGCGAAGGAAAAAATTATAAAATTATTTTGGGACGGAGGGAGTAAATGGCTAGCCTTTTCTAAGGCATCAAAAAGTATAGTATGTAGAAGGTGTTGTGGTTCAAACCGTGGTTCACGCCACAGTTTGAACAGCGAAATCAGACCGCGGTTCAAACCGAGCCGAACCAGACCATTATGGTTTAGCTCAGGTCGGTTTAGACTTTTTTGTGGTTCAGCTCGGTTTGGGATTTCTTTAAACCGATATATAGCGGTTTGACCTCTAAATTACCCCAAACCGAGATAAACCGAACCATTTTCACCCCTAGTGGGTGGGGGTGGGATAGGATGGATGGAGAGGGTGGTGTTAGAGGTGTAGTGGTAGGGTGGGGTTTTATGGAGAGTTAACATTTTTTGAAAAATGACTTACTTAGTAAAAATCCGTAAGTCATTTTACTTAGAAAAGAGGGAAAACCATTTTCCAACAAATATTTTCCTCATTTTCCGGTGCGTAACAAACACCGAAAAATGGGGAAAACATTCCCATTTTCTGGAAGTTATTTTACGCGAAACAAACGGAGCTAAGTTTTTTTGTCGAGTTTTATGCGGATTTCTTTCATGTACTCATGACAAATTGCATTGCTAATTCCAGCTACATTTATTTTTAAAACCAGTATAAAGGTTCTAAAAAGCGCTAGGCGGTCGCTAGGCGCCGCATCAGCGCCTAGCGCTTAGGCGGGGTCTAAACGGACTTAGGCGGGGCCGAGAATTCAAAAATAGTTATAATATCTTAGGCGGGACTTAGGCGCTTCATGAACGCCTAGCGCCTAGGCGGGGCCTAAGCGGCCTAGACGGGCGTCTTTTAGAACACTATATACTAAGGATTAGTGGCGAATCAGCGTTGAGGACATTGTTATCGTGACCTCTTGATTTTAAAGCTTTACTCCCTTATCTCAAAATGACAGTTTCATTTTTGGGCAAATTGCAATTTGGTTCCTGACATTTACAAACTTTTGCAATGTTGCTCCCAACAGTTTTTTTTCGCCAATTGGTTCCCAACATTTACATTTTTTTGCAATGTGGCTATAAAAGTAACTTAGCGTTAGTTTTCTAACAGATTTTATTTGATGTGACTAGCACATGACGTTTTAAGATATTCTTAAAGCTACACATATCCGATTAATATGATTCTTCTTTTGAACTGAAGCTAATATTTAAATCTACAACATATATTT
This sequence comes from Campanula takesimana, assembly GCA_026119855.1. NCBI lineage: Eukaryota > Viridiplantae > Streptophyta > Magnoliopsida > Asterales > Campanulaceae > Campanula > Campanula takesimana. The sequence continues at coordinate 74,351 of JAOWBW010001760.1, read as the reverse complement.
TTTTTGGAAATTTATTAGGTAGTTGGATTATTTTTACATTTAATCTTAATTTTAAATATTAAAAAAATAGAAAACACGTAAAATATAATCTAAAAAAGATATTAGCCCAAATATGTTCCATATGAAGTAAATTCTATATGTAGATTATCAGTTCGTAAAAATGTTTGATAGAAAAAAAGGGAGAAGAAATGGACGATGAATCGAGGGAAGAGTGTATGTGGAATGGGTGTTGCGGGAAAGTGGCAGAGGGGTGGAGAAAAATAAACTGTAGGAAAGATACATACAAAAATTACTTCATATGAAACATACTTGGGCTTATATCTTTTTTAGAGTATATTTCACGTGTTTTTTATTTTTTTAATATTTAAAATTAAGATTAAATGTAAAAATAATTTAGGTACCCAACAAATTTCCGAAAAAAAATTATGTTGTAGATTTAAATATTAGTTTCAATATAAAAAAAGAATAATATCAATCGGATATTTGTAGCTTTACGAATATTTTAAAACGTCCTTTAAAACGTCATATGCTAGTCACATGACATAAAATCTGTTAGAAAACTAATGCTCAGTTACTTTTATAGCCACATTGCAAAAAAATGTAAATGTTGGGAACCAATTGGCGAAAAAAAACTGTTGGGAGCAACATTGCAAAAGTTTGTAAATGTTAGGAACCAAATTGCAATTTGCCCTTCATTTTTTTTTATTTGTTATAGAAAGTTAATCTTATTTCCAAAAGGGGAAATTGCTATTTACTACCCACTAAATTCACACGAAGTTGCAATGTATGACTTAAAGTTTCATTTTTTGCAATTTCGTACACTATTTTCACAATTTGTTGCAATTCAAGGTAATTTTGGATGGTCGTTAAAAATGATAGACGACAGTAAAAAAAATTAGCGAGATGGATGAAAAGGTTAACGAGATTCTTTGGAACTTGCATTGACCACCCCTAATTTTTTTATTTATTTTTTAGTTCGGAACTATTTTGTCAATTGCATTTACAAAACACACTAACAAACACACAAAAATTTATCATTCTTAATAGTAATATTAAATTACTTAAAGAAAATATTTTATTTGTAACAAATATATATGTTTTGTACCAAATATACTGATTCAAAGTAAAGAAATAAAAATATTAAATATTAAAAATAAATATTGTACTAGATATAAATATGTCATTACCTTATGTATTTCTAGTCCTATTGTGTAAGTTGTGCTATTTGATAATTCTTCATTATTAATTTATAACCAATTATATTTATTTGTAATTACAAATATATAGCCTTAAAAGATAAAGTCCAATAAGACTACAAGAGCTACAGAAATTCTTTTAAAAAATGACATATTTATATATTTAGGTACCTTATAACAACTATATTTATTTTTAATTACAATTTTGTCTTTAGGTACTTTATATTAGTGTCTTTTATATTTTTAAATAATATATATACATATATAGATTTTATTATCTTGTTCTCATTTAATATTTAATATTACTATTCTATTTTGTTTTTTCTTGTTATAGTTATTAATGGGGTAATGACATATTTATATCTAATACAATATTTATTTTCAATTTGAATACATTAACACATGCATAAAAATATTTTTTATTTAATTAATATATGGTGAAGTGGAAAATTTTGAAATTTAATTTGTTAATTTTTAAAAATGACAAAATAGGGTCCAAACTTTAGGATTTTGTCAATTTAGGGTCTGGTATGAAGGGTAAATTGGTAATTTTAACCCCAAATAACGTCAGTTAAGTTGCATGTGCAACTCACGTGGCCACTTAACGATTTTTTCTAACATTTCCGTCAAAAAACCCCAAATTGACTAACGTTGTTAACATTGGACCCTAAATTGACAAAATTAAAACATCAGACCCCTATTGGCACACCCCCCTAAACTTTGGACCCTAATTTTTAAATACACATGTTCAGGAACAAAATTAGAAGCAGGCATTGCCAACAAAGCTAAACTCGGAAAAGAACTTAAAAATCATCGATTAAAAATAAATTAAAATCGTTTAATTAAAACATGTCGCTATTAAGAAAGCAACTATAATTAGGCCAAAACTAAAGCAACTAAGCAAGAGAACTAGAGATGAAATCCTCCGTCCACACTTTGTGTACCACGTGCAATCTGATGGCTATGAATCAATATTGATATTATAATTATTTAAGTATTAATAACTTATAACCATTGGATCACTTGTGGTACACAAGTGGTACACAGGATTTTCTCTACGAGAACTAGAGAAGAGAAGGACTTCGAAATGGTAACACACACTAACAAGGGGCAAAACAGGAAATTAGCTAAAAAAGTGGGAAACCACAAAAACCCATTAAATGGATGACGAGGCCGGACTCTAATCCAAGCCGTTAGATGAGATCGAATCCAACGGACAACAGAAAACCCTAATTATAATCTCTACGAAAGAGTAGAAGCGGAGTGTGTGTCTGCGGCAAAAGCATTGAGAGTAGTATATAATGACCTAACCAGACTCACACCCTAGTCCCTCTCTTAGCTTGCTTTCGACGCCGCCACACTTCTGCGTGAGAGAGCTTTCTTCTTCATTTTCTCTCTAGATCCAAGGTCAGTTTTCGATTTCCAGTTTCTAATTCATGTTTTCAATCCATTTGTTATATGTTTCTGTTTGTTGAATCTGTTGTTGATTATTGTTGAAATGATTTTCAAATCCGTGAATCGTTATATCTGTTTGTATGTGGTTGATTATTATGATTTGAATCGGTTTATCTGGTTGATTTTTCGATTTGAAATTGTTAGATATAATTTTTAGGATACATGATTCTAAATCGTATATAAATAGAGCCTGTATATGATGAATCTGTTCATATATGTTGATTTAGTTTATTGATCTGATGTGATGTGATTTATACCGAATTATCGATGAGTGATTTTGAATCGGTACTTGTTCATGCTGTTCAAAGTCGATTCTCTCTAGCATGTACACATCCAGGTTTTTTTTAGAGTTTTAGATCTGTTAATTATTTAGGTTTCTCTGTGATTTATGTAGTGTTCACTTGTTTAGACAATTGATTTATAAATCAGAAAAGGAAATGCTATTGTTTTTGATTTAGGTCAACTTTCTCATGCGTGAATATATAGATTTGTTTATTAGTACCTAGTAGCTGATTTATTCCTTATGATTGAATATATGATGGTATCATCTCATATGTTGTATATATTTTGGGCTGATTTGTGATTTTATAATTGTTGAAGTATTTGTTATTCTTATTTTATTTATCTAATAAAACTTATTTTCAAATCAGGTCTTCATTGACTATTTGGAAAAAAAATTGCAAAGTATTTCATCTGTTTGCTGGTTAGGAAAATTTACAGTTATCTTGAAATTTGAATTACGTGTATTTCTATAGTGTATACGAAGAAGCTAGGCTTTTATGCTTCAATAGTTGATTTTTAGTCAATGATTGACAAGTTTGTAAACTAGTGTGTAGCATTGAAATATCATTTGTATGTTCATGAGTCTATCTATTGCAAAATTGAAGGTGGGGAGATGTTTATAGCTTTAAAAAAATTCTTAAGTTTGCTTCATACACTAGTTTGTTCTATCTAGCGGTTATTTGTTGTTCTGTGCCTGTAAAGCTTGTGTTGATAGTATTTTTACACTACTTGTGATGGTTCATATTTAATAGTACTTTACCTATATTTTGCAGGTTCATACTAAAATTCTACCATGGGTAAGGAAAAGATTCATATTAGCATTGTTGTCATTGGACATGTCGACTCTGGAAAGTCCACCACCACTGGTCACTTGATCTACAAGCTTGGAGGTATTGACAAGCGTGTGATCGAGAGGTTCGAGAAGGAAGCTGCTGAGATGAACAAGCGTTCATTCAAGTACGCCTGGGTTTTGGACAAGCTAAAGGCTGAGCGTGAGCGTGGTATTACCATTGATATTGCCTTGTGGAAGTTTGAGACCACCAAGTACTACTGCACTGTCATTGATGCCCCTGGACATCGTGACTTTATTAAGAACATGATTACTGGAACTTCACAGGCTGACTGTGCTGTCCTTATCATTGACTCCACCACTGGTGGTTTTGAGGCTGGTATCTCCAAGGATGGTCAGACCCGTGAACACGCTCTACTTGCCTTCACCCTTGGTGTCAAGCAAATGATCTGTTGTTGTAACAAGGTGCCAATTTAATTTAGTCGGTTACTTTTTTGATATTGTTTTTGAACTTTGATTTTGTTTTCTGGACATTTTAATCAAATTCATGTTTGTTGTCTTTAGATGGATGCTACCACACCCAAGTACTCCAAGGCTAGGTACGAGGAAATTGTGAAGGAGGTGTCTTCATACCTCAAGAAGGTCGGATACAACCCAGACAAAATCCCCTTCGTACCAATCTCAGGTTTTGAGGGAGACAACATGATTGAGAGGTCTACCAACCTCGACTGGTACAAGGGACCAACCCTCCTTGAGGCTCTTGACCAGGTTAGTGAGCCAAAGAGGCCATCAGACAAGCCTCTACGTCTACCACTTCAGGACGTGTACAAGATTGGTGGTATTGGAACTGTGCCAGTGGGACGTGTTGAGACCGGTGTCATCAAGCCCGGTATGGTTGTCACATTCGGACCATCTGGGTTGACAACTGAGGTCAAGTCTGTTGAGATGCACCACGAAGCCCTTACCGAGGCACTCCCCGGTGACAATGTCGGGTTCAATGTCAAGAATGTTGCTGTCAAGGATATCAAGCGTGGGTACGTTGCATCCAACTCCAAGGACGATCCTGCCAAGGAAGCAGCCAACTTCACTTCCCAAGTCATCATCATGAACCATCCTGGTCAAATCGGAAACGGTTACGCCCCGGTTCTTGATTGCCACACTTCTCACATTGCTGTGAAGTTTGCTGAGATCTTGACCAAGATTGACCGTAGGTCTGGAAAGGAGCTCGAGAAGGAGCCCAAGTTTTTGAAGAATGGAGATGCTGGTATGGTTAAGATGATTCCGACCAAGCCCATGGTTGTGGAGACCTTTTCTTCTTACCCACCATTGGGTCGTTTTGCTGTGAGGGACATGCGTCAGACTGTTGCTGTTGGAGTCATCAAGAGCGTGGAGAAGAAGGACCCAACCGGAGCCAAGATCACCAAGGCTGCTGCCAAGAAGAAGTGATGTTTTATGGATTTGGTATTCAGGGAAGACTTTATTATTACTATCCCGTCTTTTAGGTTTTATTACTATTATAAATTTTGTCTTGTTTGTGGTGTTGTCAATGGTTTGTGTTGCCGCTCTCTAGCCTCAGTATTGGGGATGGTGGTGGTGTTGAGCATTCGGGTTCATACCTGGGTGCTTGACAGGCGGTGGCATCAATCATTGTCTTTGTCTTCTGTTTTGCTACAATCGAGTTAGGTCTGTGGAACATGTTTTGAAGTTGAATTCGTAAACTGCGGATTTCTTAGTTTAATCGCCTGTGTTTCTTAGCCTCTTTTAGTTTTGTTTGGTATTATTTCTTTCCTACTTGGGGGTTTTGTCATTTAGTATGTGATGCTGAAGTGCATTGTATTACCTCTCTGTTTGCAGCTTCAAAAAATCTTGACTAGTTTCAATTCTTGTTCTGCACTCTGTATGAATAGATGTGATGAAACCTGCCCTTGCTATATATATATATATATATATATATTTTTATAATAACCCGTAGTTTATATTTTGAGAAAAATTGGCTCGAGGCCAATAATGAATAAAGTTATGGTACATATTCCTAACATACGAATATGCCTTCCTGGACTAGGACCAAGTTAAGTAAGGCTCTTTTGTCTTCTTTTAAAGAGCTGAATAAGCTTGTAGGATATCCCTCAACAATTCAATTGGTGCAACAAAGTTTAGGACGGAAGAATTATTTCTGTAATGGCCCCTTTTTGTGGTCACCATCTTTTTCTCATTAAATTAGTTAAAAATTATTGCTCAGTTAGTGAAAAAAGTATGAAAGATTAGTTTATATTGGACTCGCAAGTATTATTTTTATTACTAACAAAGAGTTTATAATCACAATAGTCTCATTTGACTCTGTTTGACATTGTGATCAAGATTAACTGACCATCATTCTTATGATTCTCATTCAGGTTTACAATTTCTTGTACATTTTTTCGGCTGTTTTTTTAGTTTGATAAGGGATTGAACTATCAAAGTGTTGGGGAATTGGGGGGGTCACCGCATCCACTAGCCCATACTAGCAGTCATTAATATGGAGAAAATAATCAACACATGATAATATGAAAGAACAAGAACACCGATGTTTGATAACCCAGTTCATCAACACATGACTACACCTGGGGGCACTTAGCCAGGATATCATTATAATAATATATGTAAAGATTACAACTTTAGCACATGCACTCACATAGATCTAGCATGGCTACTCTCCAATAATAATCTTTCACCTATACATTATTATCTCCCCTCTCCAAGAACATACAAACATAGTCATGGCCGGGTTGTAGGATCGCCCCCCCATGGCTCTCCTAGGCCCCCGGCCCCCTCCTATACACTATTTTGTATCTCTCTCTTGATATCCTAACTTTCTCCTACACAAAGTACAAAACATTATGGTGGTAGTCACAATATATTTATAGAGATACAAAACTTAATCCTGATCAAAACCTAATTTACCCGGAGTCTCTGAGACGGAAGGAGTATTATTGTAATTAGGAGATTTAATATCCTTAAGGATACTCAAATCCAAAAGGAATTAATATTCCTTTTACTCAATGCTCCTAGTCCACGCCAAAGTCAACTGCCCATGAAAAGATTTTACACCAAGAATATTTCCATGGCCCAGCTGCAGCCCACGCCAAATTTGCTAAGGTTCGGCCGAGTCCTTCCTCGGGTTCGGCCGAATCTTGGTCTGCTCCGCCTCCGTCCCGGTTTTGACTCCTCGCTCCTCCGTGATTTTGCTTCCTCGCTCTTTCGCGGTTTTGACTTTCTTTTTGGTTTTGACTCCATTCCCAACACAAAGTATATGATTGAATTACTCTAGACGTTTATTAAGCTAAACTCACTCATTTCATGGTCATTGCAATGTTTGTGTATACTAGAAAATACTCTCTCTGTCCCTAAATGAGTGTCCATTTTCAAGAAATCTTTGTCCCAAAATGAGTGTCGTTTTTTAGCATAACTTTCTCCCTAAATGTTTTTTTTTCGAAATTTTTTTCACCGGTTTCTTTATACGTGCGAAACTAAATGTTTGGAAATGAGATTACAAGATTATATATGAATATTTGCTACCAAATTGTATAACAAAGTTGAGATTTTCAGTGTCCCTTAAAATGAAATTTGAACACTCATTTAGAGACAGAGGTAGTAGTAGTTTAGGAAGATTTACAACTTTTTACCAATACTCTTAGTATGCATCATTTCGAGACAAACTAAAATAGAAAGTTGTTAAGTAACCAATTTCTCTAAAATCTTAAGGTGATAGAGAGAGCACCACAATGTATATCATGCTTAGATATCAACACTCCCCTCACGTCTAATCCATCCATAACAATATAAACTTCAAAAAACTTTTGAGTTCAAAAATTAAGAAAAAAAGTCATGTGTTGTGAGTTGTGAGTATGACAAGTGGGACCTACAAATAAAGGGGGGGGGGCAAATTCCTTTTTAGGTTTTGAAGTTTAAAATGGGACACCAAAAATGGAAAAATTTGATGTTTAAAATGGGACGGATAGAATATACGTGAATTTAGTATAGGGGTGCAATTTGGTCAATACGTATCATTTTCTAATTGTTATAGGATAAATGCAAGCGAAAATATTCAAGCCCAAGACCTTGCCAAACCAAGAGCTGTGATACCATGTTAACTAACCAATTTCTCTAAAACAATGATGGAAAAAGCACCCACATTATATATCATGCTTAGATATTAACAAAAGCGAGACATTTTTTTGTGCCGGTGGGAGAAATACATAATGTATGAGACAAACATAAATTATGATCGTGAGTTTTATTTTAGATTTATGAAAGTATTTATAACAAATTTTCTTGTGAAGGCAATTTGATTGACCTTCTCCCTTTTTATTTAGCTTTTATTTATTTTCTTGATTTTACATTTTACATTTTTTTTTTTTTTTTTTTTTCTTTTCGATGGTTTAGCCCATCATTTCTTTGTACTTTTTATTTCATTTTAATAAAATTTAGGGGGCTTTGCCGTTTTTGTTGGAAAAAAAAAAAACTCTATTTTCATTTTTCAGTTCCAAAAAAAAAAAAGCTTCCCCCCCCGGCACTAGGTGACGAATAAGCATCTCAACAACTATTTGGTGAACACAACAACTGAAAACCCTTATCATCTTTCTTTCACTTCAAGGGATGACTTTTCTCAAGCAACACCCTCACAACCAATCATATTAAATCAAACTTTAAATAACAAAAAAAAATAAAAATAACAACATTGAAGTTCATCTGTCTCAATCATACCATCAGTTAGCTCAATCCCGCCAATTTTATTTTATTTTATTTATTTATATAACTTTATCAAACATCCAGAATCTGTATAAACAAACCATTCCTCATTCTACATCATCTTCAACCTCTCTTCTAACCCCTCTCAATACTCCCCGGAAAAACTCAATTTTCCGGCGATCCGTTCCTCCCGTTTATCGAGTTATGGGGTCATTAGAAAGATCAAAGAAGAAAGTTCAATTATGGAAGAAAGCAATCTTCCATTTCTCATTATGTTTCATAATGGGATTCTTCTCTGGTTTTGCTCCAACAAGAAACTCCTCAATCATGAACAATTCTTTCGCATTCAACAATTCAAATTCCTCCCCACAATCCATAGAAATGCTTCACCAATCCAATTCAGAATCCGGGAATTTCAACCGGAGTTTATTGAATGATCAACCAATCCCCAATTCATCAAACCAGAAAGATTTCAAAAAAGAAGATCAAGAAACATTGGTTCCAAGAAGACTTGTAATTATTGTGACTCCAACAAATGCTAGAGATCATCTTCTTCGCGGGATTTTATTAAGGAAAATGGCTAACACATTGATGTTAGTTCCTCCTCCATTGTTGTGGGTCGTGGTTGAATCTCAATCGGATAATTCTGAGGTTTCGGATTGGTTAAGGAAGACAGGGGTTATGTATAGGCATTTGGTGTTTAAGGAGAATTTTACTGATGTTGAAGCTGAAATGGATCATCAGAGAAACGTCGCGCTTAATCATATTGAGCATCATCGGTTAAGTGGGATCGTTCATTTTGCTGATCTTTCAAATGTTTATGATCTTAACTTCTTTGATGAGATCAGAGCCATTGAGTATGTTCTCTTTCCCTCAATATTTTTTTGCATACTTAAAGTTCTTGAAGAATAAACCTTAAATTTTTGGACAAACTAACAACTTGATTTTTTATATTTTAATTTTGATTATTAAAGATGAAAATATTTTGAGTTAGTGATGGTTGGTGAAGTCAAGTCCCAGTGGCCTAACAACTTTGTTGCTACAAGTTTTGTGTCAATTTTGAGTTAGGTAGGCCCCAATAATTGTTGATTCTTTAGGTATTTTTTGTCGAGAATTGAAAATTAGGATTTGAAATTGTTACACTTGTCAATTTAATGTCAATTTTTTTGCACGAGTCAATTAAGATAAAGTCATCTCTTTTTACGTAATAAGCTAACATGTAGATCATATAATGAGCACTTTGTCAGATCAGCAATCATAACCGTTCATAACTGAGAGCTTTAACTTTTGTAACGATTCAAGCTCAGAGATCCAGTCCGCTATATCACTCATCCTGCATTTTTCCGATGTGAGATGAGAGATATGAGCAAATTGTTTATGGATTGTGTCAACAATCTGGTCTAGATAGATGAATCATTGAAGTTAACTAGAAAGAATATGACACACACATACTTCTTATACCTTTTCCTTTAATTATAACTATGTGTGTGGACTAGGCATCTACTTTCAGAAAAGGGTGCCTTTTTTTTTTACCATATCATCTGATTTCTTTTTTTATTTTAAATACCAAAGATTTATATGAAAAAGAAGCTCCAAAAGTAGAACTATTATGCCCCTTTACACAACATATGCACTTATCTAATCTTTATAACCTTCTTCTTTGAAACCTTATTAGGTTTTCCTAGGAGAGTTCAGCCCCAAATATAATGTCTTAAATAAGTTGTGTTCTAATTGCACTTGAAGAATCTTACCCTCTTCCCTATAACTTTCAGTTTTACTATAAGGGTGTTGTTGTTCAAACTCATAAACTTATTTAGTACACCCGTAATAAGTATGCTTAAAGTTTTAAATGGTACAACACTGTGAAGCACAGTTACGGATGTACTCAATAATTTTACGGGTGTGAACAATACCCTTACGTTAAACTTTCAGTCATTTATTTAAAATATACTATCTAGTACCTCCAGCTCAAAAATTATAATCTTATTTGGTTTTGGGACGGTTAACACTTGTCAACTTTGACAAAACATTAGTATCAATCTTATCAGCCTATTGAAATTTTCAAAAAATTATTTATTAATAAATCATTAAGTGATTTGTCGATATCAATTTTAAAATGTCATTGGGTTGATTAGATTAACATCATTGTTTGGTTTGGTCAAAGTTAACATGTGTTAACCATCCTAAAATCAGATGAGACGAAGGGATTACTTGTTTACAAAGTAAATGGGAAAAAATTGTGCAGGGTGTTTGGGACATGGCCAATGGCATTTCTGTCAGCAAATAGGAACAGGGTGAGAATTGAGGGGCCTGTATGTGATTCTTCAGAAGTTATAGGGTGGCATTTGAAGAAAATGAACAATTTAACAGATACAAGATCACCTGTTCATATTTCTAGTTTTGCATTTAACAGCTCAATCCTTTGGGACCCAGAGAGGTGGGGCCGCCTTTCGGCTGCACAAGATACATCTCAGGTATGCATTTGACTCAATTTAGTATTTATTTTAATCACTTTTTAAAATTTTATATACTCCTTTCGTCCATTATAAAGTTCCTATTTTGACTTTTTGCATGGAGATTAAGAAAAAATATATATTGTGAGTGTGAAAAATAAAGTAAGAGAGAGAAAGTGTATAGGGAGTTTTTGTTGTGAGAGTGAGTCTCACTCTCAGTTTTCAGTTTAGGTAATAAAGTAAAGTAAGAACCTTAAATTGAGACAGACTAAACAGGAAAGTAAAAACCTTAAATCGGGACAGAGGGAGTATGTTTTTATTTTCTCATTTATAGTCATTTTAATTTCTTCATATGCTCTATGTAAAGAGTTTTGAAAGCCAAACATATTAATTTTATGCATTTATTATAATTTGTGCTAAAATTTTACATTTTCTACAATGTACAAGAAAAATATCATATTTTGAATATTTTTAAGAATATATATTTAGCTTACTTTTTATAAGTGAACTCTTATGATGGAACATCATAAAAATATAGGAATCAACATGGAATAGAAAGAGTAATTAACATTGGATTGATCTTATTTAATTTCATTTTTGTTTGAAGTATTTGAATTATTTCTTTTGATATTTTGCTCATTTGTCGTAATATACGTAAAATATTGGAAATAACTTTTCTGTTTTTAATTAAATTGTGGCAGAATTCAATTGAATTTGTTGAAAAAGAAGTTCTTGAAGAGGAAACAAAATTGAAGGGTATCCCATCTGAAGATTGTTCAAGAGTAATGCTTTGGAATCTCCGTATTCCAGGTGAAATTGTAGCTAATAATAGTTCCTCAATATTATTGGCTTAGAATAGGCAAACGATAAGTTTAGATTAAAATCAAAGGTAAAAAAAAAAAAAGAAAAAGAAAATTCCATTTGTATATTGTAAGAGATGATATTAATTATTTTTGTCCAGAGCATTTTTGTAATACTCTTTCCGTTTCATAATAAATATCATATGTTTCTTTTTTTTACATCCCAATATAAGTATCACATTTTTAAACTAAAAAAATAATATTAATGTAATTTTACCATTGTACAAGCAATACACACAAAAAAAATGAAACATACTCTTGAAAATGATCTTCACACTTTTTTTTGTTGCCATTACTATGAATGAATTTTGAGAGCAATAATTTTATATTGATTTAATTATACTAATGAAAATCTAAAACTTGTTTTTGATATACCATCAACAATACTATCAATAACAAGTATACTTAAATTAACCTAAAATTATTGCTCAAAGTTCATTCGTAGTAACGGCAAAAAAATAGAAAGATCGTTTTGGAACGGAGGGAGTATTATACTGCTCGAACTAGTAGTAGGTGTAAGAGACAATTATCCCACATCTTCTAAAGAGAGAAACATGGACCGATATATAGACTTGATGAGTTACTCCCCTTACGACCAATTGGTTTTAAGGTGGAACCTCCAACATAGTCCATTGCCAGCCTAGTCCAGCTCATGCTAACACTCAGGCCTCTCGCTTCTTCTTACCCCATCTCTAATTCTAAGAGTAGGCATTCAAATTGTTTTCCAAATCCAATCCGATGACTAATATCACAATTTTTCACACACCATTTCAATGGTGTTGCATATTTCATTTAAAATGCGGAATTCATTTTAGAGATGTAGCTCAAATACCAAATAAAAAATCCAATGACTAATATCACCAATATTCCACTGATTACTTCCCTGCAGGAAAAGAAAATACTGGGGGTTCATATATAAAAACATTATAGATACAAATTTCATAAGAAGTGGAAGGAAAAGAAAATACTGGGGGTTCATATATAAAAACATTATAGATACAAATTTCATAAGAAGTGGAAAGACTGGCTGATTAACATTTAGAGGACAGAGTTACCTTTGTATGCGTTCAAACAAAGGTGAAGTATTCTTTTCAAACAAAAAAAAAAAAAAAAAAAAAAGGTGAAGTATTTACTCCCTTTGTCCTTAAAATAAACTAGTGAGTAACCCGTCGAAATTCGACGAGAATAATAAGGCTAATTAATTAAGAAAAACAGATGCAAGACATTTTCATACTAAGAGAGAGAAAGAGAGAAAGAGAGAGAAAGAGAGTCTTAAAATTATAGTTCAGGATTAAAAAAATACTAAGGATAATGTGTTGTCATTACAATAAAATGCATTCTATGTAAGTAATAGCAACTCTTTTATAGCTTAATAATTGGTGACAAAAATAACAAAAAATACTTCAGAGATTCATAAAATAACACGCCAATCCTAAATCAAATTTAACGAAAAATGCAAATTATTGATCATTTTAAAACCCTTTAAGGAATTTGAGTATCAATGTAAACTGAAATGCAAAAACAAAATTAGGAAAATACTCCTTCAGTGATCCGTCCCAAAATAATAGTCTCATTTCCTCTATTTGATTGTCCCTGAAGGTTAGTCTCATTTCAAAAATAAAGGCTTCAAAACCACCGAATTTCCAAAACCTAAAATGTAACCTTAAAATGTTTGAAATGTCAAATGGAATTATCATTTTGGGATGAAGGCAGATAAATCATGGAAATAGGGCAAATACAATGATAAATTCTGGAAATCCAAGTCTTTTTAAACAAAATAATTTTTCATATGTGCCAACTACTTCCTAACTCTTAATATAGAATGTCAATGCTTCAGGCAACCAAAAAATGAAATAATCAATAAAAATACGAAATCTCTAGGGGAAGACCTCGCTTTTGAGACCAGTCAATCGACTACATCACTACAAAAGGCTTAAACTTAACTACATCACTACAAAGGGCTTAAATTTTTCTGTTCATTATCCCAGCGATTACTTCTATTTGCTATTGTAATTTATCGAATGGGCTCGAAGTGCTATTCGAGCTCGAACCGAGTTTTCAAGCTCGAATTTTTATCGAGCCGGCTCGTGTTCGGCTCGTTTGTTCGACGAGCTTTGTTCGAGCTCGGCTCGTTAGAGCTCGATTTGTGTTCAGCTCGTTAGAGCTCGGCTCGTGTTCGGCTCGTTAGAGCTTGACTCGTGTTTTCCTCGTTATAGCTCGGCTCGTGTTCGGCTCGTTTAAATCACGCATAACTCGAGCTCGGGCTCGGCTCGATAAGCTCGTTAACACATGTTATTTTGTTTGCGTTTGGCTCGAGCTCGGCTCGGCTCGTTAAGCTCGAGCTCGACTAAATAATCATCATTATTACTTTTGTAATGAATACATATACATTATATTTATATACAACATTGTACAAGGAATAAATCATAACTAAAATATTTTTATCTTCAAAATGAATCAAACAACAATAATTGTACAACAACTAAATTAATTTAATTTTTATGCATTCATATAATGATCATATAGCGACTATACACATACAATACAATAATACAATATAGATTGTAAAACAACTAAAATTAATTTATTCTATGCACATTCATTATGAAAACGTAGAGATATATACAAAATAGTCAGGTTTTTTTTTTCAAAACTAATTTATTATTTTCAAATGTACACATATTTGTCTTATATTATTTTTCTCATTGAAATAAAAAATAAAATTAACATCTATTATTGTAGCTATATATGCAAGTATATTTAATTACTCAAATATAGAATGAACAAAATATTTATCATTTACACATACACACACATATATATTTCACATATAAATGCATTTGCATGTAGAAAAATATTTATTAAATATATATATATATATATATATATATTTATGTATATGGTATAGTGGATATTATATATATATATATATATATATATATATATATATACATATATATATATATATATATATACATATTTTTTTTTAAATAATTCCGTTTGGAATTAGTATGTACCCAAATGACACTATGGAAATTTTATGTACCAAAATGACCATTTCTTGGGAAGTCGGCATTGGCAATGCCGTTTTGGCATGAAGTCGGCATTACCAATGCCGACTTTAGCTTAGACCAATTTATGTGATTAGGGTGATTAGGGTTAGTGTTAATCGCTAACGGTTGCATGGATTTTAGTGTCAAGTGAAGTCGGCATTGGCAACGCCGACTTCAACTAGGGTTTTTGACAAAATCGGCATTGCCAATGCCGACTTCATCATGTTATAACAGCACCTCTTCTTCCTCATTTTTTCATAGCCATTTTCTGTCCAACTCTTCTTCCTCATTCTTTCCTGGCCATTTTCTCGATATTTCATAGCCAATTTCTGTCCATTTCAATTTCAAAACTCAACATTCTTCTCTAATATTTCGTGAATCAAGCATTTAAGGTACATTTTTTTTTTTTTTTTTTTTTATATATTTTGATTTGTATAATGTGATTGTAAACTAGAGTTATTTGTTGCTTTTTAATAAAATGCATTGCTATTAAAATAATAATTACGATTTTGACTGTCGAATTAATTTGTTTAGGGAAAAATATGAGCGGACTTCCACTTATTTTCTTGTGCTACTGGGGAGGAGATGATGAACACCCGTTTGGAGATAGTAATCTTGAACAGGGGCCGAAATTTCCACTTAGGGCAAAAACTCGTTGGACTTACAAAAAATTGATTAGGAAGTTATATAAGAAAATTGGGGTAGATCCAAGGGATATTAAGTTCAAAGTTATTTGTAGATATCCTCATATGATAGGCAATGGGTTTGCAAATTACATTCCGCTTGAAGTCGAGGATGATATGTGTATGAAAGTCATGTTTGATGTTTCTACTCAATTAAGTGGGGTGAGTAGCTTGCAGTTGTATATTATCATGGATTTTGGACTTTTTGATAATAATGTGCGTTCTGATGAGGTTATAACACGTGAGGAGCCGATACAAAATGATAACTCTTTCGACATGGGTAATTTTCATACGGGTTTGGGTTCTCCAAATTACTACCCTGAGAGAGATGCTGGTGGTTTTGAAACACATGTGGAAGAGGAAGCGGAAGTGGAAGCGGAAGTGGAACCGGAAGTGGATGAGATAGAGGAACGTGAAAATGATGATGATTCAGATTATGAAGCTCATATCCTTGCAGTAAGTTCTGATGCTGATTCAGGATATGAAGATTGTTCGAGTCCGACTGATAGCGAGAATGAGGGTGATGATGGGGAAGGTGGTGATGTAAGATCACACATGATTACTTTTCAAGGTGAACCGCATAATCAAATGTATGGGAGAGGAGACTATCAATTTTACCGCGATATTGGTGAACGGTCAGAGAATTATGATAATAGTGAATACAAGTTTGCAGAATGGAATGCGGAGACTGATGGAATCGCCAAAGGTATTCGCTTCTCAGATAAGATTGAAGTGCAGTATCAAATAAAGAAGTACCATATTACGAAGAATCTGAGGTTCAAGGTGAAAAAGAGCACACCGCAAAAGTGGACTATTGAGTGTTTGGTGAAACAGTTCCCCTGCAATTTCTATGTGAATGTGAGTCTGAAGAAGGGTGGGTATTGGGAAGTAACTAAGTACAAGGGTCCACATTCTTGCTTGGCTTCAGATGTTAGCGGCGATCATCCTAATTTAGATGCTAAGTTTATAGGACGAGAAGTTATGGACCTTGTCAAGGCTGATCCAGAGTACAAGATTAAGCTTATTAAGATAACAATAAAATCAAAGTACGGTAAGGATGTTTCATATTGGAAGGCATGGTGTGGTAAACAAAAAGCCATCGCTGAAGCATATGGGGACTGGGACGAATCTTATAAAAAGTTGCCACGTTTGTTAGCAGCTATTCAAAAGTGGAACCCTGCAACCATTGTGCAGTTTTCTAATCGTCCTGAAGATGGTCCTTCAGTATAAAATAGGGGCTGTCCGTTAAATATTTAACAGAAAGACGCAAAATCTGTTAAATTTCTGACAGTTCAGTTAAGTTTCTGACAGAAAGTGGGCATTTTTGTTAACTTTTTGACGAAATTCGTATGTTAATGTCAAGTTTCATCAAATTTTAACAAATAACCTATTGTTAAATTAATACAACATCACAAAAAATTAAAATGTATTATCAAATTAAAAGAAACTCAACAAATTAACATATTCTAATTTCATCAAATTGTAACAAACACATAAATATACATAAACTCATATTCTAATTTCATCAAATTGTAACAAACACAAATTAACATATTCTAATTTCATCAAATTTATGAATAGTACTAACCTCTTGATTTCAAAAACGTAACTGCGAGTAAGGCTTTTAGAATATTTTCCCCGATTCCCTCTTCTCAACAAGATCTTTGACAAGAGCTTTAAGATTTTGGTAGAAATTGACAACTGATAGACTGTAGAGATGCAGAGATACACTGTAGAGATGCAGAGAAAGAAAGAGATGGAGGAAGAGAGAAGGATGGAAGAATGGTTTAAAGGGGAGGGGGAGCTTCGGTCAGTGGGTGGGTGAAAAAGCAATGACCGATATCGGCACTGCCATTGCCGATTTTGACAGAAATCGGTATTGCCAATTACGATTTCTGCCTTTTTGTCAGCAGCCGTGTCCCTTCTCTCTTATCCTCTTCTTAATTACCCATTAACCCACTAACCCTAATCACAGAAATTGGTCTAAGCTAAAGTCGGCATTGGTAATGCCGACTTCATGCCAAAAACGGCATTGCCAATGCCGACTTCCCAAGAAATGGTCATTTTGGTACATAAAATTTCCATAGTGTCATTTGGGTACATACTAATTCCAAACGGAATTATTTGAAAAAAATTCTATATATACATGTAACATATATTTATATACATAAATATATGTATGTATGATATGTGTGTGTCTATATGAATATTTGATGTTATATATATATATATATATACATACATATAGCACATATAGCACATATTTATATACATTATTATATACTCCCTCTATCGTGCCCGATTTAGGACATTTTGACATTTTTAGTGTCATACTCGAAGTCGACGTAGTACGGCCAAAAAATGGAAAGATAATATTACTTTTGTTCTCATAACCTCCTCCATTCATTCTAGTTCCTCTTAAGTCAGGCGGGACGAAAGCCGTATATGTGTGTGTATGTATGATGTATGTATGTATTATATGTATATATACATACATGTAACATATAATATATTATACACCTAGCGTAGCGTACGTTTTACTAAATACAGTTGACTAAGTATAATAACGTCATTTAAATGCTTCTACTAACCAAAAAGTTTGTCTGAATTTGACTTTCATGGTCAACTCCATAAAACGTTGACCACAATATGAAAACCTACCTATCCCTATGCATTTCAAAAATTGTTATGAATTCACCGTTAGAATACGGTCGGCCTCAACTTTTAAATATAATTTTTAAAACAAATAGTTAACTATTAATAGTTAAATATAATAGTTAGCTATTTATAGTGAAATATAATAGTTAACTATAATTATTAACTACCTTAGTAACTATTTGTTCTAAAAATTTTTTACCATAGTAACTATAATAGTTAACTATAATAGTAAAACTATTTGAATTTTGGTTATGTAGAGTCAAACTATTTGAATTTTGATTAATATTTTATGTAAATTATTAATTTACATAATTTATTAATGATTTAACAACCATTTTAAAATTTTTATGAGAATTAATAATTTAGTGTAAAATATTAGTTAAAGTTTAAGTAAATTTGATAAGTAAATATAAAATTTGGGACAGAAGGAGTATATTACAACCTGATGGTATATATACGATTCAATTAATCGTTTGTAATATGAGAAGTTAAATGAACAAGAGCTTTTCAAAAAATTAAAAATAAATAAACAGGGGGTTACATTTGTAAATTAGACACATTTTGAGATTAAAAAAGAGGCTTTGACCAATAAGTCCCTCATCCAAATGAAAACGACCAATAAGGACATGTATTATGGAAACTCACCAAAAAGTCCTTTGGACTTTCGCTGGACAAAATTGCCCCTCAATTCTCTATTGCACGTGAGCCAGGCAGCGGACAAAAAAAAAATAAAAAAAAATACACGTTAAGCGCAACATGTTACTGCGCTTTCTCTCATCTCTCTCTTCCCTCCCTAATTTTTCTCTCTTTTCTTTTTTTTTTCCCCTCAAATTTTAAAAGGTAATATCTCAAAATCTAAAAATTAAAAAAATAATCCGAGAACACCGTTTTAATTGTGTCGTCAAAACGAATCAAACAAGTACACTCAACACATAATTCAAATTTTAGAAATAAAAATCTCATTTTTCACGAGTAAAAATTTGAGAAAATCATTTTTCATTTCTCAATTAATTTCACAATTTTAGGGAAAAAATCATTTTTCAATTGTAAAATTATTTTTCAACTGATTTCACAGTTGAGTCATTTTTTCATTTTTCATTTTTAAAAACTGATAAAATTCATATCTCAATTTTTTCACAATCATTATAATAACTGAGACATGCATTTCACAGTTGTTCACACATGAATTTGAATATAATAACTAAGACATTCATTTAACAGTTATTCATAATTGAATAAAAACTGATAAATCACCTCTCATTTTTCACAATTGATGACTGAATTTATCAGTTTAATTATATAATAAATGAGACATTCATTTATCAGTTATACACATATGAATTTGAGTACAAGAACTGGTACATTCATTTCTCAGTTATTCAAATGATTTTGAGTAGAAGAAATGCTACATTCATTTCTCAGTTATTCACATATGAATTTGAGTATAAGAACTGGTACATTCATTTCTTAGTTATCAATTTTTCTCTGTTTTTAATATAATAATAAATGGGATATTCATTTCTCAACTAAAAAAAAAAAAAAAAACAACAACAAATGTGAGGTTGTAGTGTTAAATATATAATAGTCTACTAATAGAACAAGTGAGAAGCTTGGGATAGCGGTTAGGAGTCTTAGTAAAGACCAAGAGGTCTTGTGTTCAAACCCCCCAAGAGCAAATAATTTTTATTTATAATACTTGGGGTTGCAGATGGTTGTGGCGGCAGTGGGTGAGTTCCGCCGGCGGCGGAGCAGGTGGCGGCTGACGGCGGCGGGTGGTGGTCCGGCGGCAGCCGACGGCGGCTGGTGGTGGCGGTAGTGGGTGAGGTCCGGCGGCGGCAGCAGGTGGCGGCTGACGGCGGCGGGTGGAGGTCCTGTGGCGGCAGCAGGTGGTGGCGCCGGCGGCGGCCTGCGGCGGCGGTAGGTGGCGGACCTCAGTCAAAGTCAAAGGTCTAGTAGGTGGTCAATGGTTAAAGGTGTAATAGGATTTTATTTGGGCTGGGGGTATTTTTGCCATTTAAAAAAGGGTGAGGGATTTATTGGTAAAATTGATTTCAACCCAAGGACCCTAACGTAGATTATGAAATGTTGTGGTTTTATTGGCAAATACCATCTTCCCCAAGGGACTTATTGGTAAAAATCCCATTAAAAAAAGAGAAAATAAAATAAAATAAAATAAAATAAAAAATGTTTTTGTTCAAAATGCAGAGAATACTTATCAGAGCTCGGTAAGGCTCGAACTCGAGCTCGTTTGATTTCATAATTTTCAGAAAAATGTTTAAGCTCGAGCTCGGCTTGTAAAGGCTCGAGTTCGAACAAATCGTGAAAAGCTCGTGAGCATAAGGCTCGAACTCGAGCTCGTTTGATTTCATAATTTTCAGAAAAATGTTTAAGCTCGAGCTCGGCTCGTAAAGACTCGAGTTCGAACAGCTCGTGAAAAGCTCACGAGCGGCTCGCTAGCTGCTCGAAACTCGATTCGAGCTCGAACAAGGAAAATGGGCACGAGCTCGATAAAAGCTCAAGCTCGATAATTCGTTAACGAGCTCGAGCCCAAAACTCCAAAGCTCGGCTCGTTTACAGCCGTAGGCGCCAGGCGCCGAATCTTTTTTTTTTTTTTTTTTTTGCCACCCCCAACTCTTTTTCCTCCTATCAAAAGTAACATTTATTATAACGAAATGTAACACTTTTTCTTTTCAAATGTAACATATTTTTTTTTCAAAATGTACTACAATTTTGCCGCAATAGATAAAAGATAACATAAAAACGACAACTAAACTAATGTAACATTTTTTATAAAGGAATGTAACACTTTTTTTTTCAAATATGTAACACTTTTTTTTTCCCAAAATTAACATAAGATTAACAAACTAAACTAATGTTATATTTTATAAAAAATGAATGTAACATTTTTTTTTATCTCAATTGTAACAGTTTATATTCTTAAATGTAACAATTGAAATTGAGAAAGTAACAATTGAAATGCAAACCCAATTTTATTTTTTTGTAAAAACTTCTGTTATATTTAACAGTAGAAAGTGTTACTTTTTGAAGATGAAATTGTTACTTTTATCATAACAGAGTGTTACATTTTAGCTGATGAGCAGCTCAAACTTTTTGTGTGTAAAAAAAAAATATTTTTTTTTAAAATTAAAACCATATCATGGCCTATGTATTTTTATTCGTCTTGTCTCGCCGAGACAAACACAACGGTATTTTTAATTTTTTTTTCTGAGTTATAAATCTCAAGATATAACATTTTAAAGTTATTGGGTTTTTTTTAGGACGACACGTGGCAGCGCGTGGCTGGGTGAACCAGCATGTGGCTCACAGCGCGCCACTTGTCGTGCTGGGACTGTAGGGAAGACGGGCGGGCGGGTTTGGCCGGGCGGGTTTGGCCCGCCGCACGTCGTACACCCGGTGTATATAAGATTTTGTCTATAATTTAATATCGAGTTGTATATTTCATATTACCGTGTATATATCTACTCATTTTTTCATGATATTTATTTTTCTTGGTCGCAACTTAAAAATATCATGCCTATATTTCATATTTCTAAAAATAACTTAATTTAACATAATTTAATACTTCATTCGTCCATAATAAATGTCTTACTTTGAGTTTTTGTCATTTTTTTTTTTTGAGTTTTGGCCAATAATTGATTACTCCCTCCGTCTCAAATTAGATGTCGTTTTGGGAGTTAATTTTTGTCTCAAAATACTTGTCGTTTTACAATTTTCTAGGCTTATTTATTGTTATATACCAATTCTACCCTTATTAATGATAAGGGATTGTCTCTTGCACACGCATTTAATAGTCTAGGTAGTTGGATTACTTTAGGGTATATAAGACATTTTCATATACATTAATTGCATTTCTTAATATGTGTGAAAGTGTCTAAAACGACATCTATTTTGAGACGGAGGGAGTAGTATTTAATTATTATCATGAAAAAAAAACAATGTTGTTGACGTTCCATTATAATCACTACAATTTTTATTTTTATTTTAAAAATTGCATCCCAATAATTAGATTTTATTAATTTTTGGTCAAAAATTAAATTAAGCTGACCGGAAGAAAAAAATTGTGATATTTATTATCAGATACAAATTACATTATCTAATTCAATCTTGCAATTAAATAATGATTATAAACCAAAAAATGTAAAATTATTGTTAACTAACACCCAAAAAATTAAAGAAAATATCATTAAGTGTGTGTAGAGTAGTGAAAAATTCAAAAAATAAAAATATTCCTTCTGTCCCCATTTTATGAATCAAAAATTTCCTAAAAGGGCTTCCCATTTTAAGAGTCAATAACAATTTTTAACACAAAAATAATGTAAGTGGGATAGACATGAATATGTAACACTAAAACACTTAAATATTTAACGTTCAATTTTAGAAATGAGACTAATTTTATAGAGAAGATAAACATCATGTTTAAACCAAATATCTTAGGATTGGTATTAGTAATAACTATTTTCAAATTTCACACACTTTTATTATTTTTTATTAAATTTCATATTTGTATCTCATTTGTTATTAAACTTACACCCGGTTAAATCTTATATATATATATATATATATATATATATATATATATATATATATATATATATATATATTAAAGTTGGTGAGGAGGGCTATGGGTTTGACATGTGTACATGTCTTAGTGAAAGCTTGAATTTAGAGAAGCCACATCAATATTATCCTAAAATGTAATGACTTTTGATATTCTCATTCTTAGCTAATATATTAGTTAATCATATTAGTAATTATATAAGTTAACTATTACTATTAATAGTATAAGTTAACCATTACTATTAATAGTATAAGTTAACAATTACTATTACAATACAAGTTAAATATTACTATTAATAGTATTAGTTAACTACAATAGTTACTATATTAGTTAAATATTACTATTAATAGTATTATTTAACTATAATAGTTACTATATAAGTTAATTATTACTATTAATAGTATTAATTAACTATAATGGTTACTTTATAAATTAGTTTTTATTATTAATAATATTAGTTAACTATAATAGGCTATATACATTAACTATTACTATTATTAGTATTAGTTAATTGTAATAGTTATTATATAAGTTAAATTATTAATTTTTAATATTAAGTAATCATAACAGCTACTATATCAATTAACTATTACTATTAATGGTATTAGTTTATTATTATAATTATAATAATAATTATTATTATATATATTAATCAATGCTATTAATATATATTAACTATTACTATCAATAATATTAGTTAATTATAATAGTTGTTATAATAATCATAATTATATAGATTAATTATTATTATTAATGATATCGTTAAAATGATGATTACTGTATTAGTTAACTATAGTTAAAATATATTTTAATACATAGTATTGGTTTCCCGTGCAAAGCACGGGTTACCTGCTAGTGTAAAAGAATGTGAGGAATGCAATGAATTAATTTTGCAAACAATTGACTGGCTCTTGGTATCTTCAAGGTGTGAATACATATACCCATACTCTAAGTACACATACTCTAAGTACAGTATTCTCTCCGTAATGAATATTCAATTTTTATATTAGATACTTGTAAAAAAATTAAGCATTATTTTTAATAGAATAAGTACATCAAAATCTTTAATGATCTTAGCTTACATATATAAGTATACATGTATAATAATAATAAAGAAAACCTTCAATGATATAGACTTTCTGCTGTCCTCTGTCCCAAAATATAGTCTTAGTTTTCATTTATGTTATTCTCAAAAAATGGTTCTAATTTTTACTAAAATTGTTGAAATTCCCAACTTAACCTCGTAATGAATCTGTTGAGGAGTAATGGTGTTGGAAGAGAGAGTTTAATGGGAGTAGTAATAGTTGAACGTGATTAAAAATAGTTATAAAAATGAAAAGTTATTGTTAATATGTTTGAATAGTTAAGTGAAGTTAGAATTATGGGACAGAGAGAGTATGCTTTACACATTTTCTTCCCTGCTACCTCTGTCCCAGACTAAGGTTTTTATTTTCCTTTTTGGTCTGTCCCATACTAAGGTTCTTAGTTGCTTTATTACCTAAAATGGACAATGAGACACACTTATCATTCTCACAATAAAAACTTTCTACCCACTTTCTCTCTCTTACTTTCTCTTACTTTACTTTTCATACTTACAACATTTATTTTTTCTTAATATCCGTGTAAAGTCAAACTAAAAACCTTAGAGCATCCACAATGGGAGCTTTTTAGAGGATTTCGAACTGTTCCACCAAGGAGTTAGCTCCACCCAATGGTGGAGATCAATGCCACCTCATTTTTCCTACACCCAACGGTTCAGATGGAGCCAAATTCGGTGGGACCCAAAAAAGTGGGAGCTATCTTGACCGCCCCCTGATTTGGGTGTGTATGTGGCCTTCATCTTAGCCGTTGGGTGGAGAGGTGTAGCAAATTGGGTGGAGCGGTTTCGGGTCCCTTTTTAGAAGCTTCTTATTTTTTTGAAAGAACTTTTTACTATTGTGAAACTCTTTAAAGAGCTCTTTGGTTAAAGAGTTGCTCTTTGTAAAAAGCTTTTTTATATAATTTAAAAGTGATTTAGCATATTGAAATTGTAAAAAAGCTTAACAAAGAGCTTTTACCATTGTGGATACTCTTAGTTAAGGACGGAGGGAGTAGTAATTTTCAGTTGCCTTCGACTCTCATTTCTCCTTTTTTTTTCGTTCTATATTTAAGGGTATTATTGACATTTGGTACTTGACATGAATGATTCATAGTTACGATTTGTCACTATGGTTCCCTGTATTAGGAAACAATATACTTTGCTCCAAAATTGGTAACCCTCATTCTGTTACAGCTTGATTTGCTGAATTTTTATGTCCTTCCAAACATTATACTGTACTTAGTACGAATCCGTTTCTCAATTCCTAATGGTTGTCCATGTCTTCTCGCCACCGCCTTCAAAGTCTAAAACATCATCTTCAAAGGTTTTGCTCGAAAGAATGGTGTAAAACATAACAACGGAAGCTGGAGATTTAGACACAAAAATAACAATTATGCTTAAATAACGAATAATCTTACTACCTTCGAATTATGAAACATCTTTTAGTTAGGATTAGTGATTCTATCCTTCTTGACCCATATTCAAGAAGGAAATATAACCTGTGAAGAAAATCATGAACAAATACCATCTATAGTGCAATTATCTATCGGGCAATGCTAGGCTTACAAAAGAAGTTTACAAAGTGAAGGATACAAGGTGTGCTGGCGATATTTTATTGGCCACATCGATAGTGGACCCGGCACACTCATATTAAAAACACAAATACAATTATGACACCTCATTTTGTAACCCACATTTTGTAGCCATTTTTTGTAACTTTATTATTTCCCTTATCTATATTTACCCATCAAAATCACAATGGAAAATATGAGCATGTCAACAATTAACAAAAGAAGTCATTAAATATAGGGGAAATGACAATTTAGGGTCCAAAGTTTAGGGAGTGTGTGACAATAGGGGTCTGATGTATCAATTTTGTCAATTTAGGGTCCAAAGTTGCAAAAGTTGTGTAGGTTAGGGTTTTTTAACGATTCTGTTAACAGAATCCAGTTAAGTCAAATGTGTTTTGCACGTGGACTTAACTGGTTTGTTTTGAATATTTGGATGGTTATATCGTTATTTCAGACAAAAAAATTAATAATATTTATTTTTAAATATTAAATTTTATTTTCTTATATTAAATTAACTAATAATTAAAATGTTATTAAATTTTTTTTTCAAGAAATAAAATAAAAACATTTTTTTTCATTTAGAATCACTATAAAAGTAAAAGTATAATTTTAAAAAATAAAAAAGAGTAAAAAAAAATTATATTAAAAAAGCACTTAATTTTTTTTTTAAAAAATAAGAAAATGGGGATCAGACAATTTTTTTTTTTTTTATGGTGGTGGTTAGTATTGTTCATTATTAATATTAGTATTCTAATTATTTCATTTTTTCATAAAATTATTTTTAAATTTTTATTAATAATTTTCCTTGTTTATAACTTTATTTTCTTTTTTTGATTTATTAGGATTTTAAAATTAATTAAAATTATTCAAAAATATAATAATAAGAGTAAATCACAATTTAGGTTCTACTGTATAAGGGATGTGTGAAATGACACAAAGCCTAGACGAACATCCAAAACAAACTTCAGTTAAGTGCTTCTGTTACTTAACTGGATTTTCTTTACAATTTAGTCCAAAAACCCTTAATTGACTAACGTTTGCAACTTTGGACCCTAAATTGACAAAATTGATACATCATACCCCTATTAGCACACACCCCCTAAACTTCGGACCCTAAATTGTAATTACCCCTTAAATATATTGAATTGTTGATATTGTGTTTTCCCTCAATTGATTCTGAACCAAAATCACTACATTCTTCTAAAAGTTTCTATGAGATTAAAAAAATAAAGAAAAATAAAAGAATTATAGGGAAATAAAAAAGATCCAGCAATATGCTAGATTAAAAAATGAGTATAATATACTTAATCTGTTACATATAAAGAAATCCAAACTGTCAAGAATAAATAAAGCTAACAGAAGGAAATTCATAGAGGGAATGTTGCAGATTTTAAGATGTATGAACCTAACCTGTGATAGACATAATGTTAGACAAGACTTATCTTAATATTAATTACCATATGTACATTCATTATTATCATGTATCTGTTCATTCACTTTCATGTACTTAGGATTTGATGATTCATGTATTTATATAGGGTGTAACTCCCACACACAGTATATAATAATACATACATAGCTGGAGTCATTAAGCAGCCAATTCATATCCATCTATCTGTCTTTACTGATTATTCTTACATGGTACTAGAGCAATACACGACCCAACTCTAGGCACCCACAACCCTATTTTTTTTCCGCATCCTCCCTCCGCTGCACACTTCCAAACCCGTACCATGTCCTCCCTCACTGTTCCTAATCCTGCCGAGCCAAACAATCCTATTATCCTTGTCAATCTCTCACAATGCAAGACTCTAACCCCTCTCACATATCTCACTTGGGCATCCAAAGTTACATCCATCCTGTTCGGACTCGACTTGATCAAATTTGTTGATGGCAGCCGCCCCCCACATGCCGACACCACCAAAGAGGATGACAACACTGAAGAAGTCAACCCATCTGCCACCACTTGGCATCGCAAAGACCGCTTGATCCTCGGTGCTATGATTGGCACTCTTTACCCATCCGTCGCTCCTTTAGTTCATCAAGTCAAGACCTCCCATGAAGCTTGGACCATCCTCAAAACCACGTACGCCAACCCCTCTCGTGGCCACATTCTTCAGTTAAAAGATCACCTAAACTCACTCACCAAAACAACCCAATCCATTTTAGACTATATGCACTCTATCAAATCTGTCACAGATAAACTTGCCCTTCTCGGTAAACCTATGGACTCCGAGGATGTCAGCTAAAGTCTTAAAAGGTCTTGACTACGATTCTTTCAAACCGGTCATTTACTCTATCCGTGCCAGAGATACACCCATATCCTTTGAGAGCTTCCATGAGAAACTCATTAACCATGAATTAACCCTCAAAACTCAAACCCTACCATCTCCCTTCCCTGCCTCTGCTCATGCTGCCTTCCATTAGTCTGCCCCACCCCACTCAACTATCTCTCTCACTCATCTACCCCCCTCTTACCCACACCTAACATACCTCCCTCTTCCTCCACCCTAACTACCTTTAAAAAGAAGTGCCAATATTGTCATATCACTGGCCATGTAATATCCGAGTGCCGTCGCTTCAAGAAAGAGTATCCCAATGTCATCTTTCCACCCCCCATACCAAACAATCGACTCACGCGCTCCAACCCCAACACCACCTCTCCTCGGCCCCAAGCTAACACAGCCCAAGTAGCATTTTACAATAGACCCACTTCATGGTTAGCCGATAGTGGTGCCACCCACCATATTACTAATGACCTCTCAAATCTCTCCCTTCATCGTCTGTATGATGGTAGTGACGATGTAATCATTGGTGATGGTTCTTCTGTTCCGATATCTGATATAGGTTTCTTCACTCTTCCCTCTTCTCACTCTACTATTCTCTTTAATAATGTACTCCATGTCCCTCTTATCTCCAAAAATATACTTTCAATTTCTCAATTTTGTCGTGATAATGATGCAATTGCTGAATTTTCTAACTCTTCTTTTCTTAGTAAGGCTCGCTCGACCAACCCGTTCTCCTTCACGGCACCCTTGACTGTGGAGTTTATCTATGGTCTCCGTCTTCCGTCCAAGTAAACTCCAGCACCATCAACTCTCTCTACTCATGGCACCATCGACTCGGTCATCCAGCTGCTCCTGTTATTTCCATTTTACAAAAACAATTTTCTTTACCTATTTCCGTCAGTCGTTTTTCTACATGAAATGCTTGCAACATCAATAAAAGTCATAAATTGCCATTCTCTACTTATTCTCTTGTTTCTCATGCACCTTTAGACATTATTTTTTTGGATTTGGACCTTTCCAATCTTATCTCACGACAACTTCAAATATTACGTCATATTTGTCGATCATTTCACCAAATACACATGGCTCTGCCCCCTAAAACAAAAATCTGATACTTTTACAACATTCAATCGCTTCAAATCTCTAGTAGAAAAATATTTCCAAAAAGAAATTACCCAATTCTACTCTGATAATGGGGGTGAATATATTAAAATCACTCCTTCTCTTCTTCAATCTGGCATATCTCATCTCATATCCCCTCCTCACACTCCAGAACACAATGGTCTTGCTGAAAGACGACACCGACGTATTGTCGAAACGGGTCTTTCCCTTCTCTCTCATGCCAATCTTCCTCTCACTCTATGGCCCTATGCATTCACCACTGCCACTTATTTAATAAATCGTCTTCCCACTTCAAATCTACAAAATGAATATCCCTTTGTTCGTCTCTTTAAATACTCCCAACTACTCAAAACTCCGCTCATTTGGTTTTCTATGTTATCCGTGGTTACGACCCTACTCATCCCATAAACTCGCTCCCAAATCTACTCCCTGTATTTTTATTGGTTATTCACCCACACAAAGCGCTTACTACTGCCTCGACCCTACTACCTACCGTGTCTATGCCACTCGCCATGTTAAATTCGTAGAATCTGAGTTTCCCTACCCTTCTCTCACCAATACTACACCAACTCCGTCCCCATTAACTCCCACAGAATGGTGTCCTCCTTCCACCCCACTCCCATCTCCTGTCACCACCACTCCCACACCCTCCCCAACACCTAATTCGCCTTCTGCCTCATCTACTAACCCCCCAAATATACCAGCCCCTACCCCACAACAAACTGCCCCAAGCCCGGCAACTACTACCCCTTTACAAAATACTTCTTCGTCCCACCAGAATGCTTCTCCGTCCCAACAGAATACTTCCCCATCTCAACAAAAGACTTCAGCTGCCTCCCACAGTCCACACAACCTGTGCACGGTTTCGAAGCTTCCACTCACCTTCTTTCAACAAATACAATGTTAATTCCTTCAAAAAAAAAAAAAAACAAAACAAAACATATATACCGTTAACAACAATAATATTTTGGAATTATAATTAGCCCTTCTTCTGCAGTTCAATAACAATTTTGAACACAAAAATAATGTAAGTGGAATAGACATGAATATGTAACACTAAAACACTGAAATGTTGAAATAAAAAAAAAAAGAAATTACTTTTCTTGAAGTAAGAAATTACTTTTAAGAAAGAAAAGGAAGAACTTGGTTTTTTTTTTTAAAAAAAAAAGAAGAACTTGAAATTACCTTTGATGACCAAAATACGGTTGAAAAGAAAGAGAAAAGGAGATGAATGTGAGGAAAAAAAGAACACAATGATAAATTAATGATTAGCATTTTTATATTCATCTACATTGAATTTCAATTTTGAACAATTTAAATTTTCAGTTAAATTATGATAATAAAGAAATCTTCAAAATATTTTAAAGTGCTTATTTTAAGATAAAATTAAAAATCAATCCGCAAAATGATTCTCTTTACTTGAATTAAGAGAAACGTTCAAGATCAAGATTTACGGGAGTATTTTACGGCATTTAGAATATTTACCGTATTTCTATACATAGTATAGAATATATTACATGGATGCTCTATCTGGATTTGATTTTCAGAATTCAAATTTTGAAATAAATAAATTAATTAAAAATCAATTCCCATAAATTTTAAAAGTTACTAATTAAATTCCATGGATTTTTTAGTTAAACAATTGAATGATGTCACATGGTAATCCAATGGGTAGCTTTACTTGTGGCATGTTTGAGTTTAATAATTTTTTATATACTACATGACATTTTCGAAATTTTTTTTTATATACTATATGATATGTTTGAATTTCACTTTTGATCATTTTTCGTTTTTTAGAAAATTTTGAATCTCATTTTTGGTAATTTTCCTTTTTTTTAGAAAAAAATCTTTCCCATCTTTTTGAAGCCACTAATCACACAGACACATTGCTTTAACACAGTGCCCTCTAAATTTAGATTTGATTTTAATAGATTTGATATTCAAAATAATTTTTTGATAAAGACTATGTTTATCTAACTTTTATTCAAACGTATTATCACCATACCATTTTCAACAAAATAAGCTTATTGTGACTATGGTATTATATTCTGCATAGATTTGAATATATGTGAAAATATAAATTGAACCAAATTTGGATATGTTGTTAGTAAAAAGAGATGGAAAGGATTACAATTGTCCTTTTATTTTAATTACTTTCTTATTTTCTAAGAAAAATACTTTTATATTTCATATCATGATAACGACAGATCTTATTTTACATAATTTTTGGATTAATTTATTGAGATTTGAAATCATTTTGCTTAATATTAGGTTTAACTCATTTAAATTTAAAATTATTTTGCTTATTTTTTCTAGGATTAATTTATTTGAAATCATTTTGCTTAATAATTTTTTGATGAAAATGCAAAATTTCTAATATATGATGTAATTATCATTTGATCATACGCATACCATGCTGGATCAAAGTTAGGACCGTTAATGTCGTGTCAGCATTTTTGATAACTATTGCTTATAATAGTAATAGTTACTACAATAGTTAACTATTGCTTATAACAATAATAGTTACTATAATAGATAACTATAATAGTTACTATTATAGTTAACTTATACTTATAATATTAATAGCTACTATAATAATTAACTATAATAGTTACTATTATATTTAACTATTATATTTTACTAAAAATAGTTAATTAATTATATTTAACTATTAATAGTTAACTATTTATTTTAACAATTATATTTAACTATTAATAATTAACTATTATAGTTATCTATTATAGTTAAAAAAAAATACAATTATTATGATTTAAGTTTAACTAATACAATTAAATAAAAATATAAAAGAAACAAAAGATATTAGAATTAGTAAATTAGTTTTCCGTGCAGTGCACGAGTTACCCACTAATTAATATAAATAATTATTTGTTCCAATAAATACATAATATATTTTTACATATGTAGTTTAAACACATTTTATAGCATATTTAGAAGCAAACTTATGAACAAAAGTAAAAGTATTGGTTCATAACCAAATTACATAAAGTCATCATTCAATTAAAAAGTACGAAGATTTGAAAGTAATTTGAATAATGATATTAGTTGCAAGAAAGATGGATGAATCATCAGAGATGGAGACGGTGAACACAAGAGAGTTATGAATCAATCAATTTCTCTTACAACACTGATCGTATAGTACTCCTAATGAAAGATTGGTTTAGGAACAAAACTTTGTGATGTAGTAACCATTGGATTATTGGACTAGTAACCATTGGATTATGGCTTCTGGTATACGACTTAAGTATAGCACAAAGAGAAGTCCTTTTCAAGCTAAACAGTTTACATACCTGTTTATGGTTCCGTAAGTATTTCTACAATAGCATTATCATGGGCTCTTTTCTCCTACACAAAAAGAAGGATTTGTATGGGATTTCATTCGACGAGAGGAACGTGGCTGGTTTGAAAAAACCGTGACCACAGGGCTTGTAATTCTTGCTTCTAATATCAAATCAAAAAAGGATACTCGCTTCGTGCTCCTACTTTTGGTGCTCAGCATTAGTTAGGTTCTCCTAGGAATTGAGGCTTTGCTGTCCATGCTCTACGCTTGGGGCCTCGATAAGGATTGGACTACATGAGCCATATGTTTTTCACTCTTCTTAATTATCAAAGGATTTAGGGAGTGGCGGAACGATCGTCGCGTGGTGAGTTTATCAAAAGATTTTGGGAGTTTATCAAAGATTTAGGGCACATCGTCATCATGGATTACCAATGACTCAGAATAATACGGACCAACAAAAAGGAAGTGCGAAAGCTGATGAAATTGAAGTGAAAACTGAAAGTGTGGGAACTCCCGTAAAAAACGGACAAGTTAACAATATTTCCAGTCTGGGCTTAAAACAAAGGAGCAGTGGATCTAAACCGATCAACAAATGACAAGGGCACGTCTAGAATTCTTTTTTCAAGATATTGAGGAGGCTCTAAAAGACACTAGGGATATTCTTAATTTCTTCTTTGTCTTTCTTTTATTTTATCTCTCTTTGTTTGTTCGTGATGGTCTTGGTCTAGTCCCCCATCACATTTGCTCTTCTTATTTTAATAAAAACTAGTGGGTAACACGTGCTTTGCACGGGGAACTAATTTGTCAATTTTTTATTTTGTTTTTCTATGTTTTTTATTTAATAAAATAACATAATATTTTATAATATAATTATATTGTATATGAATTAAAACGTTTGCTTACAAATTTAAGAGAATTGTGTTACCAAAATTTAGTTTTTGTCGTACATAATTTGTATTTATTATGATACTTGAAATTTGAATATAAAGATGATTTATTTTTGTTATAAATTAACTTTTAATTTTATAGATGATTGACTTAACAATATTAGCTATTGTCTAATGAATGATTTTATCTTATATATTCATATTATGATTAATAAATATAAAAGTCTATAATGTACATCTAATCATATTAATAAAATAATAATTTTATTAACTAATAATATTAATAGTAATAATTAACATATATAGTAACTATTATAATTAATTAATTAATACCCCCTCCGTCCTAGAGTTATAGTCATACCTTACTTGCGCACACTTATAAGAAAAACAATAGAAAATGGGCAAACATTGCAAGTGCATTGATAGCATAGATGCCCAAAACACTATTCATAGTGCAAGTGCACAAAATGTAAGTTAGTAATTTTGGTCTTTTTGTAATTATAAAGGCATTAGAAAGACAAAATTGTCAAAAACGCAATTCATTCTTTCCCATCATTTGTCATTTTTTAAAGAGACTCTTACTCTTGGATATACCAAAATAGAAAGTAGGACTCTTACTCTCGTACGGAGTGAGTACTATTAAGAGTAAATATTAACATATATTGTATAATGATTAACTAATACTACTAATAATAGTTAATTTATATAATAACTATTATGATTAACTAATACAACTATTAAGAATAATAATTAATATATATAGTATGATTAACTAATACTATTAATAATATTTTTAGTTTATTTAATAATTAACTATAATAGTTAATATAAATATTAAATATAATAATGATTAACTATTACTAGTTAACTATTATTTGCTTAATAGTATTAGCTAGTAATATTATTTACCATATAAGGTAATTACTATAGTTAACTATTACTAATAATAGTAATAATTACTATAATAGTTAACTATTATAGTTACTATTACTGTTATTATTAATAGTTAACTATTACTAATAATAGTAATAGTTACTATAATAGTTAACTATTACTATTATTAGTAATAGTTACTATAGTAGTTAACTATAATAGTTACCCTAATAGTTAACTATAGTAATTACCTTATATGGTAAATAATATTATATATATAACATTTAAGGGGCATTTACCATTTTTCGCTTAAAAAAAGTAACAATATTACTTGGTTATCTAGCAGAAATTTTCATAAGAAGTGGAAAGACTTGCTGATTAACATTTAGAGGACAGAGTTACCTCTTTATCCCAAAATGAATGTTCTTTTACATAACTTTGTCGCTAAATGTTTTTTTTTTATTTTCCAAAAATATTTCACCAATCTCTTTATACTTGCAAAACTAAATGTTTGGAAAGAGTATTACAAGATTATATATAAATCTTTGCTACCAAATTGTACAAAAAGTTGAGATTTTCAGATGTCCCTTAAAATGAAATTTGGAAATTCATTTAAAGACAGAGGGAGAGGGAGTAATAATTTTTAGAGAATTCACTAGCCATACCTTCACTATATATAAGGATATTTTCTTAAATGGGTTAATTACAATTTAGACCCTGAAGTACCATACCACCCTTCCAAGCGAACCCTGATATGTTTTTTTTGACAAATCAGGTCTTGATGATTTAAAAACTCGCCAAATAAGGCCTTTTTGACGGATTTCGTTAGAAAAGTCAGTTATGTAGCATGTGTTTGGCACGTGAAAGACGTATTGGATTTGTTTGTAATTGTTATTAGCTATTAAGGGGTTAAATGAAAATTTTGAAACTTAAAGGATTAAAAAATATTAATATATAATCAGTAAAGAAATGTATAATTTTATTCTTTTCCTGGCAAAAATATACTCCCTATGTCTCTAAATGAGTGTCCATTTTCAAGAAATTTTTGTCCCAAAATGAGTGTCCTTTTTTAACACAACTTTGTCCCTAAATATTTTTTTTCGAATTTTTTTCACCGGTCTCTTTATACTTGCAAAACTAAATGTTTGGAAATGAGATTACAAGATTATATATGAATCTTTGCCACCAAATTGTACAAAGAGTTGAGATTTTCAGATGTCCCTTAAAATGAAATTCGGACACTCATTGAGGGACAGAGGGAGTAATTTTTTTTAATTATTTAAAATCAGTTCATTTAAAAAAAATCTTAATTGGATATAATTGGCTGGTAAAAAAATATTAAGCTATAATTAGTTAAATAAAACATAGTCACTTAAATTGTTCATCCCAAACCCAACCCCCCATCCTCATTCTTTCATCCCAAACCTAACCCCCAGATTTCATCCCAAAATCAACCCTCATCCTAATGAAAATTCAACCAAATTACATATCAACAACCACTCTTCTTCCCAGCTCATTTTCTCTCCACTCCATTGTAGGGACCGCGACCACCACCACCACTCTCCACATTAGCATGATATTATCCGTTTTGGGCCCAGCCCGCACGGATTTGTTTTTGGGTCAACCCCCAAAAGGTCTCATACTAATGAAGTGGGTGAGTGCTCTTATATACCTTGCAATTATTTCCTCAATTGCCGATGTGGGACTTTGGGTTGCACCCCAACAATCCTCCCCTCAAACCAAGGACCACACCGCTATGGCCCGCAGTGTTTCCTTTGGCCCATATCGGCGAAAGCTTGTACCAACCGCCCACGAAACACCATCGCCCTCGATTGCAAGACTCGATTCGCTATGTCGCACAAGGGGAAACCCACCCTATAAAGCACACACACGTTCCACCCGGTCGGGCCCATCCGAACCTGGCTCTGATACTACTTGTAGAGATCCAAAGGGAACAAATAGAAGAAAATATGGCGGCAGAGCGAGCGGGCGCCTGGTCTGCACCTGACGGGCGCCTGGTATCGACAGAAAGAATCAGTTATTTGGCGAAGGAAGTAAGCGGGCGCTCGGTCCTATCCAGGTGGGCGCTTGGTCGCCGCGCACTGAATTCGGGAATAACAGTTTTTTTGGGGATTTCTCTTATGTTTAGGTTTAGGTCTTATTCTAGGTTTGCTATATAAGCAATGTTCCGCCCCCATACTCATTGTAACTCAGATTTAACATATTATAGTGCAAGATCCTGGCTTGGTAGTGCCCCCAGATGTAGTCAAACATATTGATGAACTGGGTAAATAATTTCTTGTGTTCCTTTGTCTTTTGCTTTGGTTATTTATTTCTTGTGCTTGTTTGGGTGTTGCGATTTCTTGCGATTTGCTTGGGTGTTGGGAGGGCTTATTTCACAACAACTGGTATCTAGAGCTCCGGTTTAACGATCAGGGTTTATCAAGCAATCAAGAATGGGCAAGGATAACAAGCGGTGGAGAAATTCGATGGGTCTGACTATGGGTTTTGGAGGATGCAAATAGAGGATCTCTTGTATAATAAGGATCTCTATATGCCTCTAAAAGGAGTCAAGCCGGAAAGCGAAAAACAGGAAGACTGGGATCTCATGGATCGGAAAGCCTTAGGGGTGGTTCGATCCACTTTGTCGAAGTGGATCGTGAAGACTACCAAGAAGGCGAAAACCACCAAGGAGCTATTGGATTATCTTACTGAGAGATTTGAACTCCATCTGCTGCAAATAAGGTTGATTTGATATGAAAAATAGGTAATCTCAAGATGCAAGAGGGAGGATCCATAGCTAAACACATCGATGAGTTTATGGATGTTATAGACTCATTGGCTGCGTTGGAGATTACTTTCGGTGACGAGGTTCATGCTTGTCGATTGCTAGCATCCTTACCAGGAAGTTGGAGCGGAACGGTGACGGCGTTAAATGCTTCAGCGGGTAAGAACAAATTGAAGTATGATGATGTTAAGGACTTTATTTTAGGCGAGGAAAATCACATAAAGAAGTTGGGGACACCGTCTACTTCGGAATCGGTCTTGGCTACAACTAGTAGGGGAAGGCCAGGTTCTAGCAATAAAGAGAGAACAGGGTCAAGGGAAAGTGTAATCGGGGGTGGGAGTCAGTCCGTGGAGAACAAGAATGCACAAAGGGTTGCCAAGGGATCGGTAGAGTGCTATCATTGTAAGGAGTTAGGACACTACAAAATGGATTGTCCCATGCGAGTGGATAAATCGGCGAATGTGATAATCTAAGGTGACGATGTACTGATTCTGAGTGTTAGTAGTGCGCTAGAATCATGGGTGCTGGATTTGGGGGCATCATTCCACTCATGCGGGCATGCAGGGGCGATGGAAAATTACACTTCCGGTGATTTCAGAAAGGTCTATCTGGCGGATGGCGAGCCTTTGGAAATCAAGGGGAAGGGGGATGTCAGAATAGGAGCATCGGACGTGAAGTTCTTACATCTACACGGGGTCAGACACATTCTGGGTTTGAAAAAGAACCTGATATCAGTTGGGCAGCTGGCTGAAGAAGGTTACACGGTTTTTTAGCTGAAGGAACTGGGTTATTACCAAGGAGGATTGTGAGATCGCTTGGGGTAATAGGGAAGGAAGATTGTACTTGACAAACACCAAGGATAGTATCGCGGTGACGTCAGCCAAGGGTGATACGGATTTGTGGCACTGTCGATTGGGTCACATGGGTGAGAAGGGGGTATGCCCGATAACTTCTCGGAGTGGTGTGTCAAATTACATGACCTTCATAAATAATGGTGGGGAGTATGAGCTCAGGGAGTTTGAGGAATGCTGTGATGCGAATGGATTTTGCATGGATATTCCAGACTCGAGTGGGAGCAAAACGGTTCATGATGACCAAGGACAAGGGGTCACTGAAGATGAACCAAATACTCCAGGACCGGATATTCCGCTGCGCAGATCTAACAGAGAGTGTATATCGGACGACAAGGCTCCAGGTTTCTCAAGCAAGGTGAAGTTGAAGCTGGGTATAGCTTCAACGGGGCTTGGAGAATAGGGGAGGAGGAAGGCACTACCATGATCGAGGTGAGCACTAGGAAGGCACTAAGGATGATTTGAAGACGGATACGGGGCTGATATACGCGGTTGATCTCTAGGTGGGAGATTGTTGGAATAGAGATCCAAAGGAAACAAAGAGAAGAAAATCTGGCGGCAGAGCGAGCGGGCGCCTAGACTGCACCAGGCGGGCGCCTGGTCTCGACGGAAAGAATCAGTTGTTTGGCGAAGGAAGTAAGCGGGCGCTCGGTCCTATCCAGGCACGCGCTTGGTCGCCGCGCACTGAATTCAGAAATAGCCGTTTTTTCGGGATTTCTCTTATGTTTAGGTTTAGGTCTTATTCTAGGTTTGCTATATAAGCAATGTTCCGCCCCCATGCTTATTGTAACTCAGATTTAACATATTATAGTGCAAGATCCTGGCATGGTAGTGCCCCCAGATGTAGTCAAACATATTGACGAACTGGGTAAACAATTTCTTGTGTTCCTTTGTCTTTTGCTTTGGTTATTTATTTCTTGTGCTTGTTTGGGTGCTGCGATTTCTTGCGATTTACTTGGGTGTTGTGAGGGCTTATTCCACAACATCCATCAATCAATCCAACTCATTTTTATTTTGGAAAAACCCCCATCTTTACCCATTTTTTTTAAAAAAAATCAAAAGGGGCTAAAATCTATAGATGATCTGGGAATGGGAATGAAAAAGAAAAACCAAACCCAGCTCTCTCTTCTTTGACTATAACAGCCACCTCGACATCCCCACCTCATCTCTCTACAAAACCTCCGCCAAGACCACGCAATCCCCACCTCGACATCATTCCCAATCACCGCCTCTGCCTCTGTCTCACACCACCCATTTCTACCCAAGAGTGATTCAAGGTAAAATTACATCTCTCTAGGTCCATTGAAGCCTTCTCTCTAAACACTAGTTCTTTGCTCTTTAGTTTTGATTTCGATATGAAACCAAAATCGAACCTAAATCCCAAGCTTGCCTCTGTTTTGTTGGATAAAGAGGGCAGAAGACAAACTTCACTTAGGCGTGATCACGTCTAAGTCTAAAGAGTCTTCTTTAAAAAAATATAGAAATATAGAGCAAGAGGATAAAATATGGAGAATAAATTTTTTACTATAAAATCTGAATTCTTAGACACACATTGAGACTAAAATGACTTGCCTATTTATAGGCTTACAAGACTTAGAAAAACAATGAACATGAACTAAAAATAAAAACACAATACTTATCTAGATTAATTAACTCTTAAACTCTTGGTATTAAGAAACATGAACCAAGATAAAGTACCTTGAACCCAAAACTTCTCTAGAATAATCTAGAGTAATCAAGATTATTTCCAACATCGTCCCTTAATCTTGATTCTCAAAACTCGTCATGCCCATCATTCGCTTGAGCTTAACAAATGCTTCGAACTTCAACGGCTTAATAAGAATGTCCGCCACTTGATCTTCGGACTTGCAATACACCAACGAAATCTCGTCTCTTGCAAGTTGATCACGAAGAAAATGGAAACGAGTATCAATATGTTTGCTCCTCCCATGCGTCACAGGATTCTTTGCCAAATCAATCGCTGAAATATTGTCCACAAAAATCTTTGTTGGACCATCAACTCGAACATGAATTTGTTTCAATAAATTCCGTAACCACTTCGCTTGACATGCACTTGTCGCCGCTGCTACATACTCCGCTTCGCATGTGGACAATGCCACGATCGACTGCTTCTTTGATGACCAAGAGAAAGTAGTTGCACCAAAATTAAACACATAACCCGAAGTACTCTTACGATCATCGGGATCTCCACTCCAATCACTATCCTAATATCCAACTATCTCACCATTGTTGGATGAAGAGTAAAACATACCATGATCAACGGTTCCCTTAAGATAACGAAAAATCCTCTTTGCAACTTGAAGATGAGATTGACGAGGGGACTCCATAAACTTGCTAATCAAACCAACTCCATAAGAAATGTACGGTCTCGTACAAGTAAGATATCTCAAGCTTCCAACAATTTGCTTGAAATATGTTGCATCAACTTTTGCATCATCACCTTCCTTAGACAATTTCGTACCAACTTTCACAGGAGTCCTTACGGGGTTGCAATCAAACATTCTAAACTTCTTCAAAATCTCCGTAGCATATCTCTCTTGACAAACAAAAATTCCATCTTTCTTTCGATCAACTTCAATGCCCAGAAAATATGACATCAACCCAAGATCAATCATCTCAAATTCTCGCATCATCGACTTCTTGAATTCTTCAATCATGCTACTATTGTTGCCCGTAAACACCAAACCATCAACATATAGGCAAAGCAATAACATATCGCCAATACTATTTGTCTTCACATATAAGGCATGCTCGGAACGACATTTCTCAAACCCATTCTCAATAAAGAAAGAATCAATCCGCTTGTTCCAAGCTCTCGGTGCTTGCTTTAATCCATATAACGCCTTGTGCAACTTGTACACCTTATCTTCATTCCCTTTCTTCACAAAACCGGGTGGTTGCTTTACATAAACTTCCTCTTCAAGAGGCACATTTAAGAAAGCTGACTTGACATCCATTTAATGAATGTTCCATTGCTTTTGTGCCTCCATGGCAATAATCAATCTCATTGTCTCAATTCTCGCAACAGGAGAAAATACCTCTTGATAATCAAAACCGGGCCTTTGCTCGTATCCCTTTGCCACAAGCCTTGCTTTATGTCTTTCAATCTCGCCATTCGCCTTGATCTTTGTCTTGAAAACCCACTTGACATCAATAGCTTTCTTCTCTTTTAGAATATCAACAAGTTGCCACGTCTTGTTCTTCTCAATCGCTCTTATTTCCTCTTGCATTGCTTGAATACACCTTGGATCTTGGATAGCCTCATCAAACTTGACTGGCTCACTATCTGCAAACGTGGAAAAATGCACTAAATCTTCATCATCATTAACTTCATCATCACGAGTTACCTCAAAACCTTCCAATCGGGTAGATGGATGCCTATTCCTTATCGGTCTTTCATTTGCCAATACGGGTTGAGGTGTCGGTACTTGTGTATTAGGAGAAACTGGTTCCACCACCTCTTCGTCTATGACCGCAGTTGGGACTGGTTGAGTCACTTCATCTTCAAGAATGAAAATGGAAGTGCGTCGAAAATCATTCGGAACATCAACATCTCAATTCCAAGCTTCTTCCTCGGCAAATAATACATCTCTACTAACAATCACCTTCTTTGTAACTGGATTGAACAACTTGTATCCGCCAGACATATAACCCACAAAGATGGTCTTCTCTCCTCTATCATCAAGCTTTCTTCTTCTCTCGGCTGGAACATGAGAATATGCAATACTACCAAACACTTTGAGATGATTCACACTTGGCTTGAAACCACTCCACGCTTCTTCGGGAGTAACATCTTTAACACTTCTTGTTGGACACCTATTCAACAAATAAACTGTACATGAGACAGCTTCTGCCCAAAATGAATTCGGCATCCCCTTGGCTTTCAACATGCTTCTCATCATATCCAAGATTGTTCGATTCTTCCGCTCGGCAATTCCATTATGTTGTGGTGTGTAGGGAAATGTAACTTCATTCTCTATTCTATGTTCCTTGTAATACTCGGCAAATTTATTAGAAGTATACTCACCACCACCATCAGTCCGTAAATATTGAAGAAAACAACCACTTTGCTTTTTAACGAGAGTCTTGAACTCTCTAAAACAAGCAAAAACTTTGAACTTTCTTTGAAGAAAATAAACCCATATTTTTCTTGTGAAATCATCAATAAAGGTAAGAAAATACCGATTATTACCATTCGACAACACATTAAGTGGGCCGCACACATCCGAATGAACAAGCTCAAGAGGCCTCCTTGTTCTCCAAGTTCTTCCAACCACAAATGGAGCTCTATGTTGCTTTCCAACAATACATCCCTCACACAATTGTTCACGGTGATTAATGGTAGGCAACCTCAACCCGCATTGGCAAATGAAAGACCGAGTAGGAATAGGCGGCCATCTACCCGATTGGAAGGTTTTGAGGTAACTCGTGATGATAAAGTTAATGATGATGGAGATTTAGTGCATTTAGTGAGCCAGTCAAGTTTGAGGAGGTTGTCCAAGATCCAAGGTGGATTCAAGCAATGGAAGAGGAAATAAGAGCGATTGAGAAGAATAAGACGTGTCAACTTGTTGATATTCCAAAAGAGAAGAAAGCTATTGATGTCAAGTGGGTTTTCAAGACAAAGATCAAGTCGAATGGCGAGATTGAAAGACATAAAGCAAGGCTTGTGGCAAAGGGATACGAGAAAAGGCCGGGTTATGATTATCAAAAGGTAAGAAAATACCGATTATTACCATTCGACAACACATTAAGTGGGCGGCACACATCCGAATGAACAAGCTCAAGAGGCCTCCTTGTTCTCCAAGTTCTTACAACCAAAAATTGAGCTCTATGTTTGTTGGTCCCAAAGGGCAACAAGGGTATGAAAAATAGCTAGAGGGGGGGTGAATAGCTGTTTTAAAATTCTTTTCGTACCCTTGAAAAACTCAATTGCGAATGCGCACTTTATCAAGTAAGCGTTATGAAATGCGCCTAAGTGAGTGAGTGAAATGCACAGCGGAATTTAGTAATGAAAATAGGCGCAAAGTGATAAAGGGAGCGCAACACACACACTAAGTATTTTGGCTCAAAGTGAGTGAAATAAGGAACTAAGGCAAATGATATAACAAACACAACACAATTCAGTTCAATCAATCTACAATGAGTAAACAAGCAAATAGTGAGTGAAAATAATAACTTGAAAGAGATAACAAGATAATAACACAAGCTATTTGGAGAGGTTCGATCAATGAAAGATCTACGTCCTCTACCAAGATGGTTAGTCTTGGATTTCTAATCGAGATCTTATATAATGAGTGAGTGTTACAAATTACAATGTTTGAGCTTATACACTAACTCAAGATCTATTACTATGAAAGAACAAATCCAAAACAATAACCGGTGTATCTCTTAAAGAAGAATCTAAATGATTAATCTTAAAGAGGTGTGTGTGTGTTCTTAGTATCAAGGCTCTTTAGATCTTTGAGATGGAGAGCACAAGAAACTAAAGTGTTAAGGCTTTGAAGATCTGGGCTAAGGATGAAGGTATGAAGATGTTCTTGAGAAATCTGGAAAAACGAAGGCAATCTTCAAATCTTC
Source organism: Campanula takesimana (assembly GCA_026119855.1). Lineage (NCBI taxonomy): Eukaryota > Viridiplantae > Streptophyta > Magnoliopsida > Asterales > Campanulaceae > Campanula > Campanula takesimana. Next base: position 31,257 of record JAOWBW010001760.1, on the reverse strand, counting down.
AACAAATGCTTTAGAGAGAGAAATTCTTGAAATTCTTAGCAAAACTCAGCAACTTCAAAATGTTGAAGTTATGGGGTATTTATAGTGAACTTCAAAAACTAGCCGTTGGAAATCCTTGTGGATAAGATGAGCTGTCGCTCGTTGATTGGAGCATGCATATATTATAGCCATTTTGACACTCAACATAAATGTGACCGTTATGGACACGTGTCAATAGATTGGGCGTATATGCATCTTTTAACCACCGTTGGATCATTGGCGTAATTTGAATTCTCTTCAAGTCTTCGAGTCTTTATTAAATCACTGAGTGTAAAATCAACCATGATGAGGCGCGTTGAGCCATTAGAGCGCATGGTCCATTTGAGGCGCGTAACAGAGCGCGTGGATCTTTGAAGCGCGAGGCTATATGCGCGCGCGCTGAAAGGCGCATGGCGCATAGCATGAAGGGGCGCATAGGCGCGTGGCTCAAACTGAACTTGTGATTTATCTTGAATCTTGATCTTCTTGCCCTATTTCTAAGCCTATTCTATAACAATGGACAACTTAAAAAATGATGTATAAATACTTCTTACATGTGGGTCTAAAGTCCATGAAATAAAACTTAGGTGATGGATCAATCAAATCTAATAAATCCTATTACATTAAAACTAAGATATGTGTGGGCATACCCAACAATCTCCCCCTATTTGATTGATGCCATTACCTACTATATCAAGGACAAACATTATACTTTGATAAAAACATGTCCAAATGAATGAAATTGGTAAATCATGTCTCAAGTTAATGTACACACTAGTCCAAGATATAGATTCCTAATCTATTCCAATAAGAATAAAGAGTTACATATGGAAAGATAGAAACAACAGTTTTAACACATTCAAGATGATATATGATTTTTAGTTTTGAAATGTGTTTAAACCAAGTTTAAACTTAATGCATGAAAGTATGAAACAATTCAATATGATGCATATGAATTTAAACAATATTCATTGTTCTACAAACAAGGAGTTTGAGTGAACAAGGTTTGATAATAAGTGATGCATTGTTCTTATTAAAACTTGGGAAGGAGTTACAAGTTACAAGTTTCGAATAGAACAAAGACAAAAGATGTGCTAAAACAAGTAAGCACTAAAAACACTATCTTCAAAAGGGATTTACTAACAAAAAAAATTCTTACATTCAAAGAAAACTAATGATTAGGAGGCGCGTCATCTTCCTTCAAACCTTCTTCAATTTCAGAAACGGAGCGCTGGATTTGTTTAGAAAGTTGATAGGCGCGGTTCACTAAACCATGAGTGTCTGTGACGCCGTCTCTGAGGTAGCGCAAATGACCAACATTAATGTTTTGATATTCATCAATGGTGCGTTGAGTAATGGCTTGCTGATGAGCGACGTTTTCTGCAACGTTCTGAAAGTTAGCTTCAATAGCAGCCTGCGCTGAAACAATGTCAGAGGAAATCCTATCTGAGCGCCTGTCTGCGCTGGAGTGTGCGGCGTTGAAGTGAGTGACAACTAACTCTTTCAAAACATCAATCTTTGAAAGCAGGGAGTTAATGTCAACAGGCGCGCTGGGAGCAGAGCTGGAAGAGGGCGCAGGAGTTTCAGGAGCTGGAGGCGCAGGAGTTTCAGAAGCTTTGGGTTCTGCGCCAGGATCAGCACCATACACAGTTAAACTTAGGATTTCTAGCTCATCCTTAACTTCCTTGAGTTTATCAACCACACTCAGCAATTTTTGGCTATCTCCAGCCACCATTTCAAACAACTTCCTTATATCACCCGCTATGTTCAACTCTACCTCCCTTATAGCATTAATGAAATCTTGGCCATCAGTGAGTTTGATGCCACCATCTATGCGCTCATTAAGGGAGGCAAGAGTACCTTTGAAGAGCTCATTCATTTGATCAATAGCGTCATTCCATTGTTGAGGAGTCAGGAAATGTTTGTCCTTGATGTTGGCATCTATGCGCTTTATCTCCCCCTTAATGGCAGCAATCTCATCAGCCTGCTGGGTAAGCATTGAAGTATGAAGCTCCAACTGTGAGTTCATTTGAGACTGGCCTTGCTGGAGTTGCTTTAGAAGAGAAATAACCACACTCATATCAGGAGTGGGAGGAGGAGGCGCAGGAGTAGAGGGGCGCGGAGTAGGAGCGCGGGGAGGAGATGGAATATATTCTGCGCTTGAAGAAATTTCTTCAGGATGAGGCGCAGGAGCCTTTGGGCGCACAGATGATGGTTTGCGCCTTAACTGATCTGGCTCCCCCTGAGCTTGATCCTCAATATCTTCACCAAATAAATCTGCAGAAATTTTATCTCTGACTTGTTGACGATCAAAAGATGGTGTTTGAGTAGGCGCATGAACGGTTGGAGGCGCATCATGGGCAGGCGCGCGTGCATCAGCGCTAGACCCTGCGCCTTTGCGCCTTTCAGATTTAGATAAATCAGCAGCCTGTTTCAATCTGAATTCTTCATCTCTTTTTAACTGCGCTTCCAGTCTACTGGCTTCTTTAGCGCGTTTCAGCTCCTTTTCTTCTTCAGTGTCCGTTCTGGGTCGCTTAGCAGGTCTGCTTGGTTCTTCAGCAATCCCTTTGCCTTTGCCTTTCACTGCGCCGGGAATATGTTCTGCGCGTGGCGCTACTGCAGCTTCTTCTTCACCATCTGCGCCAGCTGCTTCTTCATCTGACTCAGTGGCTTCATCTACCAACTGAGCGCCTTTCACCCTTGGCGCGCGCTTGGCCATGCGCTTTCTGCGCCTCTTCATCACTAAACTGTCCTTACCAAAAACAGGGACATCAGTGGTCTGGTAGGCTGGGTTCTCAGCAAGAAAATTTGCAAGCGCAGGGTAGGAGAGGAAGATTTTAGTGAGAATACGGCAGTGAGTCTTGAACTTCGTCTTGCCGTCAGCTTTGTTTTTATTGTACTTGTCAATCTGGTCCTGAAGATTAGTAAATAAGATCTGAGGCCAGTTGAGGATGGTTTTTGCCATGATGGCAGCTGTGAATTCCCACTGCTCCATAGTAAATCTGTTGACATTTCCAGTTTTGAAGATAATGGAAGTGCCAACCAGATGCGCAATATGCGCCAATAAATCACCACCATCTCTAATTTCCACCGTTTTGATATTGTTTTGAAGCGTAGGAATACGAAGAAGGGAACGCGCCATAATGTTTTGAGCGGCGGCTGAATAGGAATTGACTTTGCCAGCTACACTCAAGGGGCCAGTTTTGTTGAAGTTGACAACGTTCTTTATAGTGCCGGCAGACATGGTTATCTCAACGTCTTGAACTACTGCGCGAATGCGATAGCGCACCATTCCTTCAATGTCTGTTGGAATTTCTACAAATTCTGCTGTAGAGAAAAATTCATCAACGAGGAGCGGAGAGTAGAAAGGTTGCTCCAGAGTGAACAAAGGGAGAAGACCAGCCAGTCTGATATAATCCATAATTTCAACGCCCATAGGGTCAGCAGATAGCTCGTTCAAATCAAGTGTTTCACCAGGCCTGAAGTTAGATAGATCCTGTAAAATTAAACATTTAAAGGAATTAGTGTGAATTAGGCGCATAGAAGCATAAATAAGCAGTGTATACCAGGCGCATGAAATTTGAGGCGCATAGAATAATTAGGCGCAAAGAGTCATAGGCACATAAGAGAGCACAATGAATCTAGGCGCATAATTATGGTAGGTGCATGAAATTTATGAGGCGCAGAGAAATACAAGGCGCATATTTATGGTTCTATGAAATATACTAAGAAAAGTTTGAACATAAGAATTGACTAAGTATGAATTGGGGCGCATAATAAGTGTAGGCGCATAATGATATTAGGCGCATAAAGGATTGAGGCGCAAACGCATGTGAGCGCGAGAATCTCTTTGAGGCGCATAATGTCAATGTGCGCTTAATCATACTAGGCGCATTACTTATGTAGAAATGTAAACTGAGTATAAAGACACACAAACACATGCAAACATACATATGCAATTTTTCAGAATCAAAAAGTGAAAATTTTGAAAAACAAGTTTTGAAAATTTATGAGACCCAAGTCAAGCAAAAATAATGAAGAACACGAAGAACATGTCTTGAATGCTCGAAGAACACCAAGAACACCAAGAACACATATTTCGAGAAACTTCACCAAATCAAGCATACAATATATCAAAATGACCGCACGAAGACAAGGATAACAAATATGTAAATCAAAACAAGTAAAAATCAACAACGAATCCAAAAAATGGATTCAAAGATCTTAAAAACCGAAAAGTCGAAAATGGTGATTTTTCAGATTCGCACCAAATAGCGAATTGATCGTTGAAAAAGTTAGTTATAAAGACTCGAAATTGCAAAACGAACATAACCTAACGAACGATTTTGAAAACGGATCACCGAAGCAAGATTAATCAAGAAAAATGGGCATTCGGGTTTTTGAAAAAGACGAACACAGGAAAAAAAATTCAGAAATTTAAAGAGTTTAAGAGTTAGAATTCATTACCATTTCGTCTTGGGTAGATTTTGTAGCTTTCTTCGGACCCATTAACGAGATATATAAGAAAAAATAGAGAAACGAAAGAGAGAGAGAGAAGGGAAGCGGAGAGACTGGGAGAGAGAGAGAGTGTAGGGAGGTGCAGAGAGATGAGGGAGTTGGTGAGAAAGAGAGAGAGAGAAGGGAAGTGTATATATAGGTTAGGTTTAAAAAAAAAATTGCACTGATATGGAAATAATACTGTCAAAAATTTAAAAAGATGGGAAGTTGAAAGGATGTGTATTTATGAGGGATTTTGAAAAACGGCGGCTCATCATGACATGTGTACGGTGCATTAATGAGGGATATATGGATTTGAAGGGCATTAAATGCAGAATGACATAAAGTGTCATGATGTGACATATTGGGTAAAAGAAAAACTGCTCCACTTTCCCTTTAAGTGTATGAGCAATTTTGACTAATTTTTGCACAAACCCCAAAAACATCTATTTTGGTGTAAGTTTGGGGTGCAAGAAATAAATCCCCAGAAAATAAAATTTTTGAAAAGCGTAAAACGAGGGAAAAATTTAATTGCACAAGTACCCTTGAACAATTAATGGAATGTCAAAAGACATAGATTCCTATAATAAATGAACAGAATAAACATACCTGGTACTTGTGTATTTAATACGTTCAATCATTGAAATTGAATTTTGAGAAATGATTGAGCCGCAATAGTTAATGCGCGCATGAAGGAGCGCATTACCTTAACAGGGCGCATACTCATCTAGGCGCGCAAAATGACTTACGAGGCATTGAATGTTAGGCGCGCGCTAGATTTTGGCGCGCAAAGAGTTGAGCGCGCAGAAGTATTAGGCGCGCATAGTTTCCTTGAAACTTTGAAAAATTGATTTAATCATTTGTACCTAATATACTCATAACTCAACACAACGTAAAATCATTAGTATTGACAAAACTATATTGAATTTAGTTGAGTTCAAGCATACCCAATTCGCCTCTCAAAAATATGAACCGTTTCGCGTCGAGTGCTTTCGTTAGAATGTCGGCGATTTGATAGTCGGTTCCCACGTGTTCCAAATGTATATTGCCTTTCTCCACGTAGTCTTTGAGGAAGTGATATTTGATGTCGATGTGCTTGGTCTTTGAGTGCATGACAGGATTTTCAGAAACCGCAATTGTTGATGTATTGTCGCAGTAGATGGGACAATTTTCTTCGATGATATCATAGTCCACCAATTGCTGCTTCATCCAGAGTATTTGACAACAACAACTTCCCGCAGCAATATATTCGGCTTCGGTTGTTGAGACAGATACTGAAGCTTGTTTCTTACTCGCCCATGACACAAGTCTATATCCGAGGAAATGACAAGTGCCACTTGTGCTTTTCCTATCAATGGTGCACGCTGCGTAATCCGCATCTGAATAACCTACAAGCTTAAAGTTCGAATCTTTGGTGTACCAAAGTCCAAGGTTAACAGTGCCAGAGAGATATCTTATAATACGTTTCACAGCAATTAAGTGTGCTTCTCTAGGGTCGGATTGATAACGAGCACAAACACAAACACTAAACATAATATCGGGCCTACTAGCAGTAAGATAAAGGAGTGAGCCAATCATACCTCGATAGAGCGTTTGATCAACACGTTTACCTTTTAGATCTTTGTCGAGTTTGTTGCCGGTGGCCATTGGAGTATCGTATGATTTAGCGTTCTCAAGTCCAAACTTCTTGATTAAGTCCTTTGTGTATTTGGATTGGTTGATAAAAATGCCTTCACTCATTTGCTTGATTTGAAGCCCGAGGAAGAATGTGAGTTCTCCCATCATGCTCATTTCAAACTTGCTCTTCATTAGTTTCTCAAAATGCTTGCACAACAGTTCATTAGTTGAACCAAATATAATATCATCAACATAAATTTGAACAAGTAATTTATGACCATTATGTTTGGCAATGAAAAGAGTTGTATCGATTTTACCGCGAGTGAAGCCTTTTTCGATGAGAAACTTTGATAGTGTATCATACCATGCTCTTGGTGCTTGTTTGAGTCCATACAAAGCTTTCTGGAGTTTGTACACATGATTTGGAAATTGTGAATCTTCAAACCCAGGTGGTTGAGCAACATAGACTTGTTCTTGGAGTTCACCATTTAGAAACGCGCTCTTCACATCCATTTGATATAACTTGAAGTTCTTGTGAGCGGCGTAAGCTAGAAATAATATGATAGCTTCAAGTCTTGCTACGGGCGCAAAAGTTTCATCGAAGTCTATTCCTTCTTCTTGCCTATAGCCTTGTGCAACCAATCTTGCTTTGTTTCTCGTGATGGTTCTATTCTCGTCCATCTTGTTCCTGAACACCCATTTTGTACCAATCACTCCATGATCATTTGGTCTTGGAACTAGAGTCCAAACCTTACAGCGTTCAAATTGATTGAGTTCTTCTTGCATTGCAACAACCCAATTAGGATCTTGGAGCGCTTCATCAGCCTTCTTCGGTTCAATTTGAGAGATAAAAGCAGTGTAAGCATCAAAGTTTGTAGCTCTCCTAGTACGAACACCAACTTGTAGATCACCGATGATATTAGCAATTGGGTGACCTCTAACTTCACGAATTTCAGGAGGTAAGTTAGGTTGAGTCGTAGAAACTTGAAGGTCTTCAATTGGTACATCTTCACCAGATTCAAAGTCATTGAAATTTGGGGGTTGAACTGGCTCAGAATTGAAATTTGGGTTTACACCAGATGCAGCAGTAGAAATAGGCGCGTGAGAGGAATCATGAGGCGCATCATTTGAGTGAGGCGCAATAGAGGATTCACCAGGCGCATTATACATTGAATTAGGCGCATTTGATGTAGGATTTCCTTGTGTTGATAGATTCTGATCTTGAGTGGGCGCAACATAAATAGGTGCACCTGTATTATTTAGCTCAATAGAATCATCAGCAACATTTGGAGCCAAATGTGGCTCAAGGAGAGAATGTTCATCAAAAGTAACATGTACAGATTCAACTATCACTAATGTAGTTCTATTGAAAACACGAAAAGCTTTAGAGTGTTTGGCATACCCAACAAAAATACCTTCGTCGGCTTTGGCGTCGAATTTACCTCTATGTTCGTTTCCGTTGTAGAGGATATAACATTTGCAACCAAAGATCTTGAAGAATGCAATGTTGGGAGTTCTACCACGCCAAAGTTCATACGGAGTCTTGTTGTGCAGTTTGTTGATGAGGGAACGATTTTGAGTAAAACATGCAGTGTTGATAGCTTCTTCCCAAAAGTACTTAGGCAATTTAGCTTCAGCTATCATCGTCTTTCCAGCTTCAATCAACGTTCTATTCTTTCGTTCAACAACGCCATTTTGTTGAGGAACTCCGGCGGTTGAAAAGTTGTGATCTATCCCATGATCTTCACAGTATCGAGCAACACCGTTGTTCTTGAATTCTGTTCCATTGTCGGATCGAACACTAACGATGTCATCTTCTTTTTGGGTTTGGAGCAGTCGAAATAAGGTAGTGAGAATATCATAACAATCATCTTTTGTAATCATCATCTCTACCCATGTATATCTTGAATAATCATCCACCACAACTAGAGTATACTTGTTTCTTCTAATACTTGCGGTGGAAACTGGTCCAAATAGATCAATGTGAAGCAGTTGCAAACATCTTGTAGTTGAAGGATTTGACTTGCTTGAAAATGACTGCTTTGGTTGTTTGCCAAGTTGACATGCGGCGCACTTTTTGTCATGATGATCAGCAACCTTGGGAAGTCATTTGACAAGATTATTCCTGCTGAGTTTAGATAGATACTTGAAGTTCAAGTGACTTAAGCGCTTGTGCCACAGCCAACTATTTTCGTTCACACTTTTTGCTACAAAACAAAGATTAGTACTAGAGTTCATACTATGGAAATCAATAATATAAATATTTGTCTTACGATATCCCGTGAGTAAGATAGCTCCAGTTTTGCCATTCTTGATAAGACATTGCGTTGAAGTGAAATGGCATTCTAATCCTTTGTCGCAGAATTGAGATATGGATAATAAGTTGTGCTTGAGCCCTTCGACGAGTGAGACTCTTTCAATGCACACTTTGTCTTTCTTGAGCTTTCCATATGCTACAACTTGACCTTTGTTATTATCGCCAAATGTTACGGAGGGACCTCTTTCTTCATGGACATCTTCTAATAAGGATTCATCTCCAGTCATGTGTCTTGAACACCCACTATCGAGAATCCATTCATAATTTCTAGCTTTTGAAGATCCAGCCATGAAACAAAGAACCTGAAATATAGACATTTAAGCAGGTCCCCTTTATTCCTTTTGGGTCCTAGGGTTAGCAACTTTTGACAACCCACTCTTGCTTGACCTTAGGATTTTTACGTCCTTTGGCATTGGGAGTGAATCGCAAAAGGCATTCCACGGCCTTGTGTCCTGAACAATCACAAATGGAACAATGATGAAAGCCACCAATCACGTGAGTTTTCACAAACTCTTTACTTTTCTTGGGGATGGCATTCTTCTTTGGGTCAGATGAACTAGACTTAACAAAATCTTTCTTTTGAAATTTTGGAGCGCTTTTTCTCGGAGGGCGCATAGGGCTAGGAGGCGCACGGCGATGAGGCGCGTGGCTCTTAGGCGCATAATGAGCACTCGGAGAAGGAGCGTGCCTATTTTCAAGAATGATTTTGCTAGGAGATGGTTCATCTGTAGCTATACCTTTCCCATTAGCTTTCCCAAATTGCTTCGTTGGGTAGACATAATGGAATGTTTGTCTCTTGACTTTTTCCTGTCCTTTACCCATATAATTAGAATGTTTTTCCTTGGGAATTTCAAAAGTTTGTTGGTTGGTAAATTCACTATCTCTTTCAGCACAGACATCACATTTAAAGTTGTCACTAGTTGATGAGAATCCCAAGCCACTTTTATCACCACTGACTTTTTGGGACTCAAATATATTCTCCATAGTGACACGAGAATTGGACCACTCATTTGTAATCTTTTTAAGATCAGTAATTTGAGCAACCAATTCATCGTTTTGAACTTTAAGAAGTGAGTTCTGTTCTGTTAGAAAAATGTTTTTAACAGTAAGAGGAGTCATGCTCTTTATCTGCTCCTTAAGGAGGGTGAGTTCAGATTTTAGTAGAGATTTCTCGGTCTTAAGCTGGGAAATTTCATCACATGATAGTGCTAAAGCTTCCTTCATACTATCAAATCTAGTGATTACCTTTTCAGCCTTCTTGAACAATTTTTCTTGTTCAGCAATCACTTCATCATTGATTTTGGAGATTGGAGCAGTTGGTTCATCCTGTGGTCTAATGTATGCTCCTTTTCTCAATTTGTTCCTTGCTCTAAGATCACATCGAGAGAATAACAATCCACCATCGTTTTGAGCCGGAGTGAGAAATCCTTGTTCAACGAGCTCGCTGATGGTTGGTCCTTTCTTCTTTTTCACTTCTTGAAAACCTGCAGATTTCTTGATAGGTTTATTCAAGGCATTCATATCGGGAACATCCTTGGAGAAGTCATCATCAGAATCATAAGCATCAACTTCATCATCATTTGCCATCAAACAAACGAGTCCATCATCGGAATCTTCATCGCTCTCATCGGAGTCTGTTTTAATCCAAGTATTGTGCTCATTTTCTTGTGCTTCTTCTTCAGCAACCATTCCCTTGTGACGAGTGAACTTGGGAGTGAATTTGGGAGTATGGCTGCTCTTCTTCTGCATATATTCAAATTTGGGAATCGGGCAGCTTGATGCAAAATGTCCGGGTTTCCTGCAATTAAAACAAACAAGATCTTCCTTTCTTTTTGAATCACTGCTCCTTGAAAACTTTTGAGGAGCTTTGCTGGTAGATCCTTGAAATTTGTTGGTTGAACCGGGTCTTGAGAATTTTCTGAACTTTTGAAATTTCTTCACAAATAAAGCGAAGTCTTCATCATCCATGTCTAACAGCTCAGAAGTAGAAATTTTGGGATCGGAGATTTTCTCATCTTGTACAGGCGCAGGAGTAGGCGCAGGTGTAGGCGCAGCTTCTCTGTGCGCCATCATAGCCATAGATTTTGACTTTCCTTCAGTTTCGCTGATTCGTTGAAGTTTGAGTTCGTAAACTTTGAGATTTGCATATAGGTTCCTTAAAGTCCAAACATCTAAAGTTCCAGCGTCTTCAAGAGCGCTAGATTTATGTAGGTATCTTGATCCAAAAGCTTGTAGAAAATTTACATTCAAATCTTTGTTGGTAAACTTCATGCCAAGTGAAATACATAGATTGATAATTTCACAGTAGCGTTCATAAGTTTGCCTCAAGTTTTCACCGGGGAGTTGAGAGAAATTGTTGAATCTCTTTTGTACTTCGTATTTCTTGTTCTCCTTGTAAACGGTGTCTCCTTCAATATGCTCTTCAATAGCATCCCATAGCTCATTTGCAGTAGCACAATGCATGACTTGTTGTTTCATCGCCGTGCTTAGAGTGCTTAGAAGAATGTTTCTTGCTTTCCCATCATTTGCAACTCTTCTAATTTCTTCCTCGGTCCATTCTTCCCTTGGTTTGAGAATTGTAGGTTGGGCAGCGTTGGTGCGTGGATTTGGATTCGCCTTCATCGGAATATAAGGTCCATAAACGACGGTGTCATGGAGCCTTTCATCGATTGAGTTGAGATGAGTCAATATGCTGAATTTCCATACGTCAAAATGATCTTCATCAAAGACCGGGACGTGAGTGTAGTTTGCAGTTGCCATAGGTTTTGAGTTAGCCATTTAGAATCGGCACCCAAGCTGTTAAGCTTGAAAAACGAAAAATGTTTTATAAAGGTGTTTGCTCTGATACCACTTGTTGGTCCCAAAGGGCAACAAGGGTATGAAAAATAGCTAGAGGAGGGGGGGGTGAATAGCTGTTTTAAAATTCTTTTCGTACCCTTGATAGGAATAGTGTAACCATTAGGAAGATGAAGAACATAATGAAAACTAACAGGATTTGTAAGATAAGAGAGAGATGAAACTATATGATCAGTTGCACCAGAATCAATGATTCAAGCCTTAGTACCAAACATAACAGATGAATTAATTGAATTTGAATAGAAGGACATACTAAGGGAGTTACAGAATATACATGCCACATGAGGAATGGAAGAATCTTCAGAAGGTTGGTTGTTGATGATATCCAGAAGATGATTATAGTGAGAGGTGGAGATAGACATTTTCTCCTTATGTGGTTGAGATCCAGAAGATGAAGTAGCAATATCTCCTGGAGCAGGACCAAGGACAAAATGAGCTTGAGGATTGCTATGCTTGGCTTTAAATTTTGGCATTTTGCTTGGATCAGGAGGGACACCATAAAGTTGATGCCATTCAGGGAAGCCAAGGATGAAGAAACAGGTAGATTTTGTATGACCAGTGCCACCACAGTGCTCACAATGCAGATTGTCTTTAGAGATGTATCTATTGGCAGGAGGATTTGTAGATGATCTGGAATTAGTGGAGCCAAGGCCAGATGGAGGATGAGGAAATTTGGATAATGCAGGTTAAGGTTTAGAATTGTGTTTGACATAGAGAGCAGTAGTATTATCAGACAGATTTGGAGAAGTGTTGAAAGTACATTCTCTTAGTTTTTCCTCTTGAATTAACAGTGAGAGTGTGGAACTGAGATTTGGAAGTGGAGATTTGGTGAGAATAATGCTTCTAATACGAGAAAAACAATCATTGAGGCCAATTAGGAATTGTGTATGTTTCTGCAGGAGTTCATATTCCTCCATCTTCTGTGCAGCACCACAAGTACATGAACAAAAACACTTAGGCAGATTATTCACTTCTTCAAATTGATCTCAAACTTAGCGGAATTCGGTAAAATAGGTAGAGATGGACAGATTGCCTTGCTTTAATTCCATCATTTCACTCTTGATTTGATATACTTGAGGTGCATTACCTTGAGTATAATGATATTCCAAATCAATCCATATGTCCTGCGTAGATTTCAAATATACTAAGCTAGAGGCAATTTCAGGCGAAACAGCATTCAGAAGCCATGATGTAACCATATCATTACATCATTGCCAGTGCATAGCATATTTAGATGTTGCATTTGGCTTCTTATGTTGACCGGTAACGAGCCCTAATTTTAATTTGGATGAGAGCGAAATGATCATTGCTCTCTTCCATTGACTGTAGTTCGAATTCGACAAGACTTGAGTGACCAAAATCATTCCCGGATGATCATTAGGATGAAGATATAAAGGATGAGAGGGAGATAGATTCAGAGTTACCTCGGTGAGTTCATATTCATCAGCCGGAGGTGGAGGTCTGGTGTTGTCGCCGGAGTTATCAGAAGTATCAGACGATGGCATTGAGAAAAATTGTTGCCGGAAAGAGGAATTAGGGCAAAATTGGAGCTGAATTAGGTCGAATTTACGCGGAAGCAATCTTCTGATACCATGAAAGAAATCTATATGTTCATCATGGAAGAGAGAGAATAGAAGAAAGAGAGAATATTATGAATTGTGTTGATTGTTCTGATCTTACAAAAAGGGGAATACAACTTCTTTTTATACAACTATTACAAAGCTTCTGATTGGTTCACGGACTAACAAACTAACTGCCTTTTCTAACCGACTTACAAATCAGTTAGATAACTTTTCATTTCACCTCTTCATCTCTTGGGTATTTACATAACAGACCCTCTATTCCTTATCAACTATCCACCTCTACATACTTGTACATGCAGGTATACTCCGAGACAATGTTACTAGACGATATAAATAGGGCGAGATCCATTTAGTCGAGCCTAAGCAACCTTCACCATTTGGTACGTTGACTCAAAGCGAAATATTCTACTTTGCTTTATTTCTAAAATGGAAACAAGTGAATAGTGTTTCGAACATATATGTCAACAACTTTTTGAATAATTACAAGAAAGCATATGCTTTACGAACCAACCTTTTACCCACTTGCATCATGAATAGTGTTTTAGACAATTATACCCTCAACTCACTTGACTTTTTACCCTTTTTTTAATAAGCGTGCAAACCTTAGGTGTAAACTTTAGTCCGGGAGGAAGGGAGTATATTGGATTGCTACAAAGCAGGGGATGATCACTCTCACTCACGAGAATCTCTCCTAGATTTCCGATACGATCTTAGCCAACCACATTCGGACGATAAATAGAGGACAACTCATACTCATTTACTACAACAGAACTTTTGACTCTAGAATCTCTAGTCAATTCGTTTTTTATCTTCAAAACACCATACTTATCCTCACACCATAGTGTCTTCGCCGGAGATCAATTCGGCTAATCGCAGTGGCGAAGCCAGAAGTTTTAGGAATGGGGGTCGAAATTGCTTTAAGAATATGCATTATAATTAGGGTATCCAAGTGTAGCATAAAAGGGGGTCAAAATGATAATTTAGTGCATATTTTACCTAAAATTAAGGGGGTCAAAATAAATAAATTCATTATTTGTAGTACTAAAAAGGCATTTTCTAAAAAATTGAAGGTAGTATTATGAACACTTTACAAAATTCAAGGGGGTCAATTGACTCCCCTTGCCTTAAGCCTAGCTTCGCCAATGGCTAATCGTGTGTTCATCGATTTCAGGTCAATTAGCTGATGTGAACTGTTGGGAAAAATATGATCAATTACGTTTTTGGCTTTGTCGATTACTAAAGGTTATTTTTATATAACGCCATTTTTTTAGTTGATCAGTCTTTACTCTTCAATTTGTTATACATTACATCAAAATAAATAATTTTTAGGTTCAAATAAGAAAATTGAGGGTTTTTATAAAAAATCCTCTTTGTAAATCAAGAATGAACTTAGTATTATTATTTTTCTTAGAGATATGAATTTAGTAACTTTTAGAAAATACACATCTATGGATTATTATTTTTTCTATTAAACATTTGTATGTGGATGGAGAAGGTAAGTATTTGCAACAGAAAACTAGGCATATTAGGCATATGCTCTATTATACTTCTTACAAATAAAAATGTCATATTTTTTATTTTAATAAATCACAAAATAAATATTGCATTGCTATATAAACAAAAAATTATTAATGCAGTTTTATCACAATACATGTACTACTATATAAACAGTACTAACATATATATTTATTACAAATATTAACATGGCAATTGAGTCATTTATTTTGAAATGGGAAGAGATAATCAGAAATGTGATAATAATACGGACAACTCATTTATAATAAATATTAGACGCAAACTAAAACTAATAAATCCGTTGTAGCACTGGCCAATGTTTCTCATTAAACATCCGGGTTCGAACCCCGGTAACAGAATCTATTTTTCTATCTTTTGGTATATTTTTCTGTTTAATGAATAGGAAAAACGTGTTTTTTAATGCGCAGTGACCTTTTTGTAAATAATCGAAACTATTTAAAAAAATGCGCGATGACGTTTTTATAAAGAAAAAACTGCAAATATAGTACCTGAACTATTGGGGTTATTTTGGATTTGGTACCTGGACACTCATTTTTTGCACCCGTCATACCCAAACTCTAATTTTTACTGTATCCGTCATACCTACCATTAACGACATCCATTTTTTTCAGTTAAGTCATCATGTGACCATACACGTGATCAATTTTCCAGGGGTAAAATAGGAAGACAACCCTCCCTCTCACACACAACCCTGTTGCTCAAAGAACTTCAAGGCTCGCCTGCTACTCCGATTCCCCCGTCGCCGGCAAGATCATTATTTGGAGTCGTCCTTTCGGATTCCCAATCGAAGAACAGTTCCTCCGACATTACAGATTTTCCGTCGACGGAATCATTAGCGTCTACGAATGATGGGTTTTCGTTGAACGTGGAGCCGGCATTACTCATGGTACTCACCGGGGATGAACAATTGACGCCGCCATTGTTTCCGGCGTTTAAGTTCTTGGAATCTGCCTCGAAATGTCGCCATTTCCGAACCAATGAAGAAACCCCACCGGAGTTTCTGATTTCAATTGAGGAAGAATCGTCGGATTGAGATGGGGAAATTTCTCTGGTGAAATTCAAATTATGGGTTGTCGTTAGAATCAAATTTTCTGCCCTATTATTATTATCATCGACGAGGAACACCATTTGTCGAGCTCGAGCCCACCAATCGACGATTTTTGATTTCTTAGAACACACCCAAACGGAGAAGACGATACGATTTCAATTTGGGAAGACGCCATTTCTCTCAATCGCAATCCCCAATATTCAAAATCCCAGCTCACTGTTTTACAATAACACGGTTCAAAAACAAAATCGAACCCATTTTGAGATTGAGGAAAAACGGAGAACAAATGTGAAAAACAAAGCAAGAACAGAATGATAATTGAGCTCAAAACATTCATGAAAAATTAAAATAAGTTCATTTCTCTCTTTCTGAGTATTCTCTTTTTCCTATCAAAAGAGAAACTCAGTGTCAATCTTTTGATGATTTCTCCTTGGATATTTTTGGATTTGGTATATAGGGAATGGGAATTTCTTGAATATTTTTGTAATTTTGTTTGGGTTTCTTTTGATTTGAATTTTATTTTGTTGATTTCTTGTTTGATCTTGAATTGGAGGGTTGTGTGTGAGAGGGAGGGTTGTCTTCCTATTTTACCCCTGCAAAATTGATCACGTGTATGGTCACATGATGACTTAACTGAGAAAAATGGATGTCGTTAGTGGTAGGTATGACGGATACAGTAAAAATTAGAGTTTTGGTATGACGGGTGCAAAAAATGAGAGTCCAGGTACCAAATCCAAAATAACCCCAATAGTTCAGGTACTATATTTGCAATTTTTCCTTTTATAAATAATAGAATCTCCTCAACATTATCTGACACTCTTTGTTGGGTATGCCCACATATCTCAGTTTTAATGTAATAGGATTTATTAGATTTGATTGATCCATCACCTAAGCTTTATTTCATGGACTTTAGACCCACATGTAAGAAGTATTTATACTTCATTTTTTAAGATGTCCATTGTTATAGAATAGGCTTAGAAATAGGGCAGAAGATCAAGATTCAAAGAAAAATCACTCAGTAAGTTTGAGCCGCGCATACGCGCCATGCGCCTCTCTTCATTTGCGCCATGCGCCCTTCATAGCGCGCGCAAGGACTTATTACTAGCTATGCTATGCGCCCCTTGTTTTAGCGCACATCATGTGCGCCTCTTGGCTCAAACGCGCCTCAAAGTGTTTATTCAACACTCAGTGATTTATTGAAGATTCAAAGACTTGAAGAGAATTCAAATTACGCCAATGATCCAACGGTGGTTAAAAGATGCATATAGGCCTAATCCGTTGACACGTGTCCATAACGGTCATATTTATGTTGAGTGTCAAAGTGACCATAATATATGCATGCTCCAATCAACGAGCGACAGCTCATCTTATCCACAAGGATTTCCAACGGCTAGTTTTTTTTTTTTGAAGTTCACTATAAATACCCCATAACTTCAACATTTTGAAGTGGCCGAGTTTTGCTAAGATTATCAAGAAATTCTCTCTCTAGCATTTGTTGAAGATTTGAAGATTGCCTTAAAAATTTCCAGATTCTCAAGAACACCTTCATACCTTCATCCTTAGCCCAGATCTTCAAGCTATAACACTTTAGTTTCTTGTGCTCTCCATCTCAAAGATCTAAAGAGCCTTGATACTAAGAACACACACGCACCTCTTTAAGATTGATCATTTAGATTCTTCTTTAAGAGATACACCGGTTATTGTTTTGGATTTGTTCTTTCATAGTAATAGATCTTGAGTTAGTGTATAAGCTCAAACATTGTAATTTGTAACACTCCTCATTATATAAGATCTCTTAGAAATCCAAGACTAACCATCTTGGTAGAGGACGTAGATCTTTCATTGATCGAACCTCTCCAAATAGCTTGTGTTATTATCTTGTCATTTTCTTTCAAGTTATTATCTTCACTCACTATTTGCTTGTTTACTCATTGTAGATTGATTGAACTGAATTGTGCTGTGTTTGTTATATCATTTGCCTTAGTTCCTTATTTCACTCACTTTGAGCCAAAATACTTAGTGTGTGTGTTGCGCTCCCTTTGTCACTTTGCGCCTATTTTCATTACTAAATTCCGCTGTGCATTTCACTCACTTACTTAGGCGCATTTCATTACGCTTACTTGATAAAGTGCGCATTTGCAATTGAGTTTATCAAGGGTACGAAAAGAATTTTAAAACAGCTATTCACCCCCCCCCTCTAGCTATTTTTCATACCCTTGTTGCCCTTTGGGACCAACAAGTGGTATCAGAGCAAACACCTTTATAAAACATTTTTCGTTTTTCAAGCTTAACAGCTTGGGTGCCGATTCTAAATGGCAAACTCAAAACCTATGGCAACTGCAAACTACACTCACGTTCCGGTCTTTGATGAAGATCATTTTGACGTGTGGAAATTCAGCATGTTGACTCATCTCAACTCAATCGATGAAAGGCTCCATGACACCGTCGTTTATGGACCTTATATTCCGATGAAGGCGAATCAAAATCCACGCACCAACGCTGCCCAACCTACAGTTCTCAAACCAAGGGAAGAATGGACCGAGGAAGAAATTAGAAGAGTTGCAAATGATGGCAAAGCAAGAAACATTCTTCTAAGCACTCTAAGCACGGCTATGAAACAACAAGTCATGCATTGTGCTACTGCAAATGAGCTATGGGATGCTATTGAAGAGCATATAGAAGGAGACACGGTTTGCAAGGAGAACAAGAAATATGAAGTACAAAAGAGATTCAACAATTTCTCCCAACTCTCCGGTGAAAACTTGAGGCAAACTTATGAACGTTACTGTGAAATTATCAATCTGTGTATTTCACTTGGCATGAAGTTTACCAACAAAGATTTGAATGTAAATTTTCTACAAGCTTTTGGATCAATATACCTACATAAATCTAGCGCTCTTGAAGACTGGAACTTTAGACGTATGGACATTAAGGAACCTTTATGCAAATCTCAAAGTTTACGAACTCAAACTCCAACGAATTAGCGAAACTGAAGGAAAGTCAAAATCTATGGCTATGGTGGCGCACAGAGAAACCGCGCCTGCACCTGTGCCTGTTCCTGCGCCTGTACAAGATAAGAAAAGTTCCGATCCCAAAATTTCTACTTCTGAGCTATTAGACATGGATGATGAAGACTTCGCTTTATTTGTGAAGAAATTTCAAAAGTTCAGAAAATTCTCAAGATCCGGCTCAACCAACAAATTTCAAGGATCTACCAGCAAAGCTTCTCAAAAGTTTTCAAGGAGCAGTGATTCAAAAAGGAAAGAAGATCTTGTCTGTTTTAATTGCAGGAAACCCGGACATTTTGCATCAAGCTGCCCGATCCCCAAATTTGAATATATGCAGAAGAAGAGCAGCCATACTCCCAAATTCACTCCCAAGTTCACTCGTCACAAGGGAATGGTTGCTGAAGAAGAAGCATCAGCAAATGAGCACAACACTTGGATTGAAACAGATTCCGATGAGAGCGATGAAGATTCCGATGATGGACTCGTTTGTTTGATGGCAAATGATGATGAAGTTGATGCTTATGATTCTGATGATGACTTCTCCAAGGATGTTCCCGATATGAATGCCTTGAATAAACCTATCAAGAAATCTGCAGGTTTTCAAGAAGTAAAAAAGAAGAAAGGACCAACCATCAGCGAGCTCGTTGAACAAGGATTTCTCACTCCAGCTCAAAACGATGGTGGATTGTTATTCTCACGATGTGATCTTGGAGCAAGGAACAAATTGAGAAAAGGAGCATACATTAGACCACAGGTTGAACCAACTGCTCCAATTTCCAAAATCAATGATGATGAAGTGATTGCTGAACAAGAAAAATTGTTCAAGAAGGCTGAAAAGGTAATCACTAGATTTGACAGTATGAAGGAAGCTTTAGCACTATCATGTGATGAAATTTCCCAGCTTAAGACCGATAAATCTCTACTTAAATCTGAACTCACCCTCCTTAAGGAGCAGATAAAGAGCATGACTCCTCTTACTGTTAAAAACACTTTTCTAACCGAACAGAACTCACTTCTTAAAGTTCAAAACGATGAATTGGTTGCTCAAATTACTGATCTTAAAAAGATCACAAATGAGTGGTCCAATTCTCGTGTCACTATGGAGAATATATTTGAGTCCCAAAAAGTCAGTGGTGATAAAAGTGGCTTGGGATTCTCATCAACTAGTGACAACTTTAAATGTGATGTCTGTGCTGAAAGAGATAGTGAATTTACCAACCAACAAACTTTTGAAATTCCCAAGGAAAAACACTTTAATTCAATGGGTAAAGGACAGGAAAAAGTCAAGAGACAAACATTCCATTATGTCTACCCAACGAAGCAATTTGGGAAAGCTAATGGGAAAGATATAGCTACAGATGAACCATCTCCTAGCAAAATCATTCTTGAAAATAGGCGCGCTCCTTCTCCGAGTGCTCATTATGCGCCTAAGAGCCACGCGCCTCATCGCCGTGCGCCTCCTAACCCTATGCGCCCTCCAAGAACAAGCGCTCCAAAATTTCAAAAGAAAGATTTTGTTAAGGCTAGTCCATCTTACCCAAAGAAGAATGCCATCCCCAAGAAAAGTAAAGAGTTTGTGAAAACTCACGTGATTGGTGGCTTTCATCATTGTTCCATTTGTGATTGTTCAGGACACAAGGCCGTGGAATGCCTTTTGCGATTCACTCCCAATGCCAAAGGACGTAAAAATCCTAAGGTCAAGCAAGAGTGGGTTGTCAAAAGTTGCTAACCCTAGGACCCAAAAGGAATAAAGGGGACCTGCTTAAATGTCTATATTTCAGGTTCTTTGTTTCATGGCTGGTTCTTCAAAAGCTAGAAATTATGAATGGATTCTCGATAGTGGGTGTTCAAGACACGTGACTGGAGATGAATCCTTATTAGAAGATGTCCATGAAGAAAGAGGTCCCTCCGTAACATTTGGCGATAATAACAAATGTCAAGTTGTAGCATATGGAAAGCTCAAGAAAGACAGAGTGTACATTGAAAGAGTCTCTCTCGTCGAAGGGCTCAAGCACAACTTATTATCCATATCTCAATTCTGCGACAAAGGATTAGAATGCCATTTCACTTCAACACAATGTCTTATCAAGAATGGCAAAACTGGAGCTATCTTACTCACGGGATATCGTAAGACAAATATTTATATTATTGATTTCCATAGTATGAACTCTAGTACTAATCTTTGTTTTGTAGCAAAAAGTGTGAACGAAAATAGTTGGTTGTGGCACAAGCGCTTAAGTCACTTGAACTTCAAGTATCTATCTAAACTCAGCAGGAATAATCATGTCAAAGGACTTCCCAAGGTTGCTGATCATCATGACAAAAAGTGCGTCGCATGTCAACTTGGCAAACAACCGAAGCAGTCATTTTCAAGCAAGTCAAATCCTTCAACTACAAGATGTTTGCAACTGCTTCACATTGATCTATTTGGACCAGTTTCCACCGCAAGTATTAGAAGAAACAAGTATACTCTAGTTGTGGTGGATGATTATTCAAGATACACATGGGTGGAGATGATGATTACAAAAGATGATTGTTATGATATTCTCACTACCTTATTTCGACTGCTCCAAACCCAAAAAGAAGATGACATCGTTAGTGTTCGATCCGACAATGGAACAGAATTCAAAAACAACGGTGTTGCTCGATATTGCGACGATCATGGGATAGATCACAACTTCTCAACCGCTGGAGTTCCTCAACAAAATGGGGTTGTGGAAAGAAAGAATAGAACGTTGATTGAAGCGGGAAAGACGATGATAGCTGAAGCGAAGTTGCCTAAATACTTTTGGGAAGAAGCCATCAACACAGCATGTTTTACTCAAAATCGTTCCCTCATCAACAAACTTCACAACAAGACTCCGTATGAACTTTGGCATGGTAGAACCCCCAACATTGCATTCTTCAAGATCTTTGGTTGCAAATGTTATATCCTCTACAACGGAAACGAACATAGAGGTAAATTCGATGTCAAAGCCGACGAAGGTATTTTTGTTGGGTATGCCAAACACTCTAAAGCTTTTCGTGTTTTTAATAGAACTACATTAGTAATAGTTGAATCCGTACATGTTACATTTGATGAACATTCTCTCCTTGAGCCACATTTGGCTCCAAATGTTGCTGATGATTCTATTGAGCAAAATGATACAGGTGCTCCTATTTATGTTGCGCCCACTCAAGATCAGAATCTATCAACACAAGGAAATCCATCTACATCAAATGCGCCTAATTTAATGTATAATGCGCCTGGTGAATCCTTTATTGCGCCTCACTCAAATGATGCACCTTATGATTCCTCTCTCGCGCCTATTTCTACTGCTGCATCTGGTGTAAACCCAAATTTCAATTCTGAGCCAGTTCAACCCCCAAATTTCAATGACTTTGAATCTGGTGAAGATGTACCAATTGAAGACCTTCAAATTACTACGACTCAACCTAACTTACCTCCTGAAATTCGTGAAGTTAGAGGTCACCCAATTGCTAATATCATCGGTGATCTACAAGTTGGTGTTCGTACAAGGAGAGCTACAAAATTTGATGCTTACACTGCTTTTATCTCTCAAATTGAACCGAAGAAGGCTGATGAAGCGCTCAAAGATCCTAATTGGGTTGTTGCAATGCAAGAAGAACTCAATCAATTTGAACGATGTAAGGTTTGGACTCTAGTTCCTAGACCAAATGATCAAGGAGTGATTGGTACGAAATGGGTGTTCAGGAACAAGATGGATGAGAATGGAACCATCACGAGAAACAAAGCAAGATTGGTTGCACAAGGCTATAGGCAAGAAGAAGGAATCGACTACAATGAAACTTTCGCGCCCGTAGCAAGACTTGAAGCTATCAGATTATTTCTAGCTTACGCCGCTCACAAGAACTTCAAGTTATATCAAATGGATGTGAAGAGTGCGTTTCTAAATGGTGAACTCCAAGAACAAGTCTATGTTGCTCAACCACCTGGGTTTGAAGATTCACAATTTCCAAATCATGTATACAAACTCCAGAAAGCTTTGTATGGACTCAAACAAGCACCAAGAGCATGGTATGATACACTATCCAAGTTTCTCATCGAAAAAGGCTTCACTCGCGGTAAAATCGATACAACACTTTTCATTGCCAAACATAATGGTCATAAATTACTTGTTCAAATTTATGTTGATGATATTATATTTGGTTCTACTAATGAATTGTTGTGCAAGCGTTTTGAGAAACTAATGAAGAGCAAGTTTGAAATGAGCATGATGGGAGAACTCACATTCTTCCTCGGGCTTCAAATCAAGCAAATGAGTGAAGGCATCTTTATCAATCAAGCCAAGTACACAAAGGACTTAATCAAGAAGTTTGGACTTGAGAACGCTAAAGCATACGATACTCCAATGGCCACCGGCAACAAACTCGACAAAGATTTAAAAGGTAAACGTGTTGATCAAACGCTCTATCGAGGTATGATTGGCTCACTCCTTTATCTTACTGCTAGTAGGCCTGATATTATGTTTAGTGTTTGTGTTTGTGCTCGTTATCAATCCGACCCTAGAGAAGCACACTTAATTGCTGTGAAACGCATTATAAGATATCTCTCTGGCACTGTTAACCTTGGACTTTGGTACACCAAATATTCGAACTTTAAACTTGTAGGTTATTCAGATGCAGATTACGCAGCATGCACCATTGATAGGAAAAGCACAAGTGGCACTTGTCATTTCCTCGGATATAGACTTGTGTCATGGGCGAGTAAGAAACAAGCTTCAGTATCTGTCTCAACAACCGAAGCCGAATATATCGCTGCGGGAAGTTGTTGTTGTCAAATACTCTGGATGAAGCAGCAATTGGTGGACTATGATATCATCGAAGAAAATTGTCCCATCTACTGCGACAATACATCAACAATTGCAGTTTCTGAAAATCCTGTCATGCACTCAAAAACCAAGCACATCGACATCAAATATCACTTCCTCAAAGACCACGTGGAGAAAGGCAATATACATTTGGAACACGTGGGAACCGACTATCAAATCGCTGACATTTTAACGAAAGCACTCGACGCGAAACGGTTCATGTTTTTGAGAGGTGAAATGGGTATGCTTGAACTCAACTAAATTCAATATAGTTTTATCAATACTAATGATTTTATGTTTTGTTGAGTTATAAGTATATTAGGTACAAATGTCAAAACTTTTCAAAGTTTCAAGGAAACTTCCTGCGCGCCTAAGCAACTCCTGTGCTCCCAACTCTTAGTGTCTACGCGCTCAATCTCAGCGCTCCTATCATCCATGCGCGCTTAGCATCCAATGCGCTTCAAACACTTATGCGCCCTCAACCATCTTTGCGCACTTTGATGAGTAAAGCGCCTTGATGAAATGCGCCCCTTCATGCGCGCATTAACTATTGCGGCTCAATCAATTCTCAAAATTTAATTTCAATGATTGAACGTATTAATTACACAAGTACCAGGTATGTTTATTCTGTTAATTTATTATAGGAATCTATGTCTTTTGACATTCCATTAATTGTTCAAGGGTACTTGTGCAATTAAATTTTTCCCTCGTTTTACGCTTTTCGAAAATTTTATTTTCTGGGGATTTATTTCTTGCACCCCAAACTTACACCAAAATAAATGTTTTTGGTGTTTGTGCAAAAAAAAAAAAATTAGTCAAAATTGCTCATACACTTAAAGGGAAAGTGGAGCAGTTTTTCAAAAACCAAGAAGTCACATCGGTCGTACTTTGTGTCATTCAGCATTTAATGCACCTCAAATCTCAAAATCCCTCATAAATGCACCTGGTATGATTAGACGCCTTTTTCAAATCCCTCATTAATGCCATCTTTTCAACTTCCCATCCTTTCAAATTTTTGACTTTTTTTTTTCCTTATCAGTGCAAATTTTAAACCTAACCTATAAAAACTCATCATCACCTACCTCTCTCCTCACCAACTCTATCTCTCACAGACTCTCACTCTCTCTCTCTTCCCGTTTCTCTCCTCTCTCTCTCTCTCGTTTCTTTATCGAAAATTTTATCATTTCCTTCTCTATTTTTCTTTATATATATCTTTTATGGGTCCTAAGAAAGCTTCAAAATCTATTCAAGACGAAATGGTATGGATTCTTACACTCTAAAACTCTTTAAATTTCTGCAAATTTCTTATGTTTCGTCATTTTCTGTTTTTCCGTTTTTTTAAAAAAACCCGAAATTGCATTTCTCTTGATAAATCTTGCTTCGGTGATCCGTTTTCAAAATCGTTTGTTAGGTTATGTTCATTTCATGATTTCGAGTCTTTATAGCTAAACTTTTCAACGATCAAGTCTTTATACTTCGCAAATCTGAAAATTTTCAATTTTTGACTTTTCGGTTTCTCGGATCTTTGAATCCATTTACTAGATTCGTTGTTGATTTTTACTTGTTTTGTGTTACATATTTGTTATCCTTGTCTTCGTGCGGTCATTTTGATATATTGTATGCTTGATTTGGTGAAGTTTCATGAATTATGTGTTCTTGGTGTTCTTGGTGTTCTTCGAGCACTCAAGACATGTTCTTCGTGTTCTTCATTATTCTTGCTTGACTTGGGTCTCATAATTTTCAAAACTTGTTTTTCAAAATTTTCACTTTTTGATTCTGAAAACTTGCATATGTATGTTTGCATGTGTTTGTGAGTTTTTATACCAAGTTTAAATTTCTACATAAGTAATGCGCCTGTATATGAATTCATGTGCCTAGTATGATTATGCGCACATTGATATTATGCTCCTCAAAGAGATTCTTGCGCTCACATGCGTTTGCGCCTTAATCCTTTATGCGCCTAATATCATTATGCGCCTACACTTATTATGCGCCCCAACTCATACTTAGTCAATTCTTATGTTCAAATTTTTCTTAGTATATTTCATAGAACCATAAATATGCGCCTTGTATTTCTCTGCGCCTCATAAATTTCATGCACCTACCATAATTATGCGCCTAGATTCATTGTTCTCTCTTATGTGCCTATGACTCTTTGCGCCTAATTATTCTATGCGCCTCAAATTTCATGCGCCTGGTATACACTTTGCTTATTTATGCTTCTATGCGCCTGATTCACACTAATTCCTTTAAATGTTTAATTTTTCAGGATCTATCTAACTTCAGACCTGGTGAAACATTTGATTTAAACGAGCTATCAGCTGATCCTATGGGTGTCGAAGTTATGGATTATATCAGACTGGCTGGACTTCTCCCTTTGTTCACTCTGGAGCAACCTTTCTACTCTCCGCTCCTCGTTGATGAATTTTTCTCTACAGCAGAATTTGTGGAAATTCCAACAGACGTTGAAGGGATGGTGCGCTATCGCATTCGCGCAGTAGTTCAAGACGTTGAGATAACCATGTCTGCCGGCACTATAAAGAACATTGTCAACTTCAACAAAACTGGCCCCTTGAGTGTAGCTGGCAAAGTCAATTCTTATTCAGCCGTCGCTCAAAACATTATGGCGCGTACTCTTCTTCGTATCCCTACTCTTCAAAACAATATCAAAACGGTGGAAATTAGAGATGGTGGTGACTTATCAGCGCATATTGCGCATCTGGTTGGCACTTCCATTATCTTCAAAACTGGAAATGTCAACAGATTTACTATGGAGCAGTGGGAATTCACAGCTGCCATCATGGCAAAAACCATCCTCAACTGGCCTCAGATCTTATTTACTAATCTTCAGGACCAGATTGACAAGTACAATAAAAACAAAGCTGACGGCAAGACGAAGTTCAAGACTCACTGCCGTATTCTCACTAAAATCTTCCTTTCTTACCCTGCGCTTGCTAATTTTCTTGCTGAGAACCCAGCCTACCAGACCACTGATGTCCCTATTTTTGGTAAGGACAATTTAGTGATGAAGAGGCGCAGAAAGCGCATGGCCAATCGCGCGCCAAGGGTGAAAGGAGCTCAGTTGGTAGATGAAGCCACTGAGTCTGATGAAGAAGCAGCTGGCGCAGATGGTGAAGAAGAAGCTACAGTAGCGCCACGCGCAGAACCTATTCCTGGCGCAGTGAAAGGCAAAGGCAAAGGGATTGCTGAAGAACCAAGCAGACCTGCTAAGCGCCCCAGAACCGACACTGAAGAAGAAAAGGAGCTGAAACGCGCTAAAGAAGTCAGTAGACTGGAAGCGCAGTTAAAAAGAGATGAAGAATTCAGATTGAAACAGGCTGCTGATTTATCTAAATCTGAAAGGCGCAAAGGCGCAGGGTCTAGCGCTGATGCACGCGCGCCTGCTCATGATGCGCCTCCAACCGTTCATGCGCCTACTCCAACACCATCTTTTGATCGTCAACAAGTCAGAGATAAAATTTCTGCAGATTTATTTGGTGAAGATATTGAGGATCAACCTCAGGGGGAGCCAGAACAGTTAAGGCGCAAACCATCATCTGTGCGTCCAAAGGTTCCTGCGCCTCATCCTGAAGAAATTTCTTCAAGTGCAGAATATATTCCATCTCCTCCCCGCGCTCCTACTCCGCGCCCCTCTACTCCTGCGCCTCCTCCTCCTCCCACTCCTGATATGAGTATGGTTTTTTCCCTTCTACAGCAGCTCCAGCAAGGCCAATCTCAAATGAACTCACAATTAGAGCTTCATACTTCAATGCTTACCCAGCAGGCTGATGAGATTGCTGCCATTAAGGGGGAGATAAAGCGCATAGATGCCAACATCAAGGACAAACACTTCCTGACCCCTCAACAGTGGAATGATGCTATTGATCAGATGAACGATTTATTCAAAGGTACTCTTGCTTCTCTTCACGAGCGAATTAGCGCTGGCATCCAACTCACCGATGGCCAAGATTTTATAAACGCTATAAAGGAAGTAGAGTTGAACATAGCGGGGGATATAAGGAAATTGTTTGAAATGGTGGCTGGAGATAGCCATAAGTTATTGAGCGTTGTTGATAAGCTCAACGAAGTTAAGGATGAGCTACAAATCCTGGGACTATCTGTATATGGCGCAGAACCAAATGATGAACCCAGCGCTGCTCCAATTGCTCCTGATGCACATGCGCCTGGATCTAATGCGCCCTCTTCCTGCTCTGCTCCTGCTCCTAGCGCGCCTGTTGACATTAACTCCCTGCTTTCAAAGATTGATGTTTTGAAGGAGTTAGTTGTCACTCACTTCAACGCCGCACACTCCAGCGCAGACAGGCGCTCAGATAGGATTTTCTCCGACATTGTTTCAGCGCAGGCTGCTATTGAAGCTAACTTTCAGAACGTTGCAGAAAACGTCGCTCAACAGCAAGCCATTACTCAACGCACCATTGATGAATATCAAAACATCAATGTTGGTCATTTGCGCTACCTCAGAGACGGCGTCACAGACACTCATGGTTTAGTGAACCGCGCCTATCAACTTTCCAAACAAATCCAGCGCTCCGTTTCTGAAATTGAAGAAGGTTTGAAGGAAGATGACGCGCCTCCTAAACCTTAGTTTTCTTTGAATGTAAGAATTTTTTTTGTTAGTAAATCCCTTTTGAAGATAGTGATTTTAGTGCTTACTTGTTTTAGCACATCTTTTGTCTTTGTTCTATGCGAAACTTCTAATTTGTAACTCTTACTTCCCAAGTTTTAATGAGAACAATGCATCACTTATTATCAAACTTTGTTCACTCAAACTCCTTGTTTGTAGAACAATGAATATTGTTTAAATTCATATGCATCATATTGAATTGTTTCATACTTTCATGCATTGAGTTTAAACTTGGTTTAAACACTTTTCAAAACTAAAATTCATACATCATTTTGAATGGGTTAAACTGTTATTTCTATCTTTCCATATGTAATGTGTTAACCTTATTGGAATAGATTAGAAATCTATATCTTGGACTAGTGTGTACATTAACTTGAGACATGATTTACCAATTTCATTCATTTGGACATGTTTTTATCAAGTATAATGTTTGTCCTTGATATAGTAGGTAATGGCATCAATCAAATAGGGGGAGATTGTTGGGTATGCCCACATATCTCAGTTTTAATGTAATAGGATTTATTAGATTTGATTGATCCATCACCTAAGCTTTATTTCATGGACTTTAGACCCACATGTAAGAAGTATTTATACTTCATTTTTTAAGATGTCCATTGTTATAGAATAGGCTTAGAAATAGGGCAGAAGATCAAGATTCAAAGAAAAATCACTCAGTAAGTTTGAGCCGCGCATACGCGCCATGCGCCTCTCTTCATTTGCGCCATGCGCCCTTCATAGCGCGCGCAAGGACTTATTACTAGCTATGCTACGCGCCTATGCGCCCCTTGTTTTAGCGCACATCATGTGCGCCTCTTGGCTCAAACGCGCCTCAAAGTGTTTATTCAACACTCAGTGATTTATTGAAGATTCAAAGACTTGAAGGAATTCAAATTACGCCAATGATCCAACGGTGGTTAAAAGATGCATATAGGCCTAATCCGTTGACACGTGTCCATAACGGTCATATTTATGTTGAGTGTCAAAGTGACCATAATATATGCATGCTCCAATCAACGAGCGACAGCTCATCTTATCCACAAGGATTTCCAACGGCTAGTTTTTTTTTTTGAAGTTCACTATAAATACCCCATAACTTCAACATTTTGAAGTGGACGAGTTTTGCTAAGATTATCAAGAAATTCTCTCTCTAGCATTTGTTGAAGATTTGAAGATTGCCTTAAAAATTTCCAGATTCTCAAGAACACCTTCATACCTTCATCCTTAGCCCAGATCTTCAAGCTATAACACTTTAGTTTCTTGTGCTCTCCATCTCAAAGATCTAAAGAGCCTTGATACTAAGAACACACACGCACCTCTTTAAGATTGATCATTTAGATTCTTCTTTAAGAGATACACCGGTTATTGTTTTGGATTTGTTCTTTCATAGTAATAGATCTTGAGTTAGTGTATAAGCTCAAACATTGTAATTTGTAACACTCCTCATTATATAAGATCTCTTAGAAATCCAAGACTAACCATCTTGGTAGAGGACGTAGATCTTTCATTGATCGAACCTCTCCAAATAGCTTGTGTTATTATCTTGTCATTTTCTTTCAAGTTATTATCTTCACTCACTATTTGCTTGTTTACTCATTGTAGATTGATTGAACTGAATTGTGCTGTGTTTGTTATATTATTTGCCTTAATTCCTTATTTCACTCACTTTGAGCCAAAATACTTAGTGTGTGTGTGTTGCGCTCCCTTTATCACTTTGCGCCTATTTTCATTACTAAATTCCGCTGTGCATTTCACTCACTCACTTAGGCGCATTTCATTACGCTTACTTGATAAAGTGCGCATTTGCAATTGAGTTTATCAAGGGTACGAAAAGAATTTTAAAACAGCTATTCACCCCCCCCTCTAGCTATTTTTCATACCCTTGTTGCCCTTTGGGACCAACACTCTTCAACACACGAACTTGACATTTATTACACAACAACTGGTCATCCTAAACATTGCTACTAGCCATTTATAAAAGCTTCAAAAGCTCGTTTGAAGGACTAAATGTCGTCTTTTGAGGTTTTTAAACTCATAATAAGGGAGCGAAACCCGATGACTTTTGTAGGTATCTATATTTCCTTTGAAACAAGTCATCCGGCATCCGTTTCAAAGGTTCTGGATATCAGTATCAACGGTTGTGGCTATCAGTCATCAGCTATAAATGTTCTTTAAAAATTACTTACTGGCTTTCAAAAACACCACAACTAGCTATCAAAAACATTATAACTGACACTAAAATACA
This sequence comes from Campanula takesimana, assembly GCA_026119855.1. Lineage (NCBI taxonomy): Eukaryota > Viridiplantae > Streptophyta > Magnoliopsida > Asterales > Campanulaceae > Campanula > Campanula takesimana. The sequence goes on along the minus strand of JAOWBW010001760.1, from coordinate 1,058 downwards.
CTCACTTGCATTAAAAAAAATCGCCTTTTTTATTGATTTTTATTTTTTTTCTCACTAACGATAAAAAACCTCATGAACCGGCACAACAAATACATTATTATTGATATCCAGAACCCTTTGAGGTTGATATCCAGAAGGTTGTGTTCATGGCTTTGTTTGTTAAGAATTGATTTTGGGGGAAACTAGTTCATTCATAAATTATCAAAAGTGCTTGCAATAAAAAATTGATATGAAAAAGACAAAAACTTGTATGAGACATCATGACCCATCTTATAGTAGAGACGGGTCATTTTTACCCATGACCTGGATCCATGACCCACAGGCCATTTTTTTTTCGTTTTGTCGAAAGTAATAGTTACTATAACTAAATGTAACAAACGTGTTACTTATATGTAACAGTTTGTATACATAAAAGTAATACTCCTCCGTCTCAGGTAAAGTCCTACTTTCCATTTTGGTACGTCCCCAGAGTAAGATTCATATTCCTAAAATGGCAAAGAATCTTTACTATTCATCTCACTCATTCTTCTCCTATTTTATTTTTATACTCACAAACACCAATCAATTCACTATTTCTCCCACTCATTCTCTCTCCTACTTTACTTTTACACTCACAATATTTACATCACTTCCAATATTTATTAATAAGCGTGCAAATGAGGGGTAGTACTCTTACTCCGGGACGGAGGGAGTACATATATAACAAGAAAGTAACAGTGGTTTTTTTTTTTTTTTTAATGTTTTCTTCGTTTGCCAAAAGTAATACTATATTACAACTAAAATTTAACGAACGTGTTACTTATATGTAATAGTGTTTATACATAATTGTAACACATATATGTATAGAAAAGTAATAATCACAACAATTTACATTTTTAGAGCTAAAAACACTTGATTAGTATTACATGTAAAAGTATTACATTATATAATAGAATATGTTATAATTTATTTTGATTAAAGTGTTACATTTACTTGTGCAAACAATTACATTCATTGTATATGAGTTGTTACTTTTCAAATGTTACTTTCTTTCAAAAAATTAAATCAAAATACACAAT